>JACN01061340.1:0-23337 GCA_000787155.1 Scartelaos histophorus | reverse complement strand
ATAAATAAATAAATACGGGTAAGATCCTTTTTTTTTCATTACCTCAAAACAGAAAGAGAGGTCGGCGATATTAATAAAGATGATTACGGCATAGAAATGGGGAAAAAAAACTATCCGCACTGCAATTCTTTGTAGCTCCCAATATGTTCGTCTTTGGACCCAGCATGCAGTCGCAACTTTTAACTTTTATTTAATGTACACGTCGCTATTTACCCAAGAATGATGATTATCCCAATGTCATCCTAGATCGACATGGTATCGTCACGCTGAACATGGAATGGACAAGAGAATTAAAAAGCAAATGGACAATTGATTGGACAATTTTGGAGAGATTTTTATTTCTTTAAAGATCTTATGTTACGCGAAATTGACTCGTGAGAGCTTTAAGCCGTTACTTCATCGAGAACATACCTGGAGTTGTGTTTGACGTGATCGAGTAATCCTTTGTTATAAGTGTCTAAAGCTAAAAATGCTTTGTTTCACATGTTGGGACAGAGGGTTTGAGAGAAGAACTTCGTCTAAATATGCACGATTTGTGTGTTAAACATGTGTGAATGAAAGAAAATGCGACGTCAGGTATATTTTTGATGAGGAAACGTCATAACATGGATCAGAAAATGGAATGGACAAGAGAATTAAAAAGCAAAGTAGAGAAATGTGGCTGTATACCTTTGATTGAACAATTTTGGAGAGATTTTTATTTCTTTAAAGATCTTATGTTACGCGAAATTGACTCGTGAGAGCTTTAAGCCGTTACTTCATCGAGAACATACCTGGAGTTGTTTGTCGTGATCGAGTAATCCTTTGTTATAAGTGTTTTAAGGTAAAAATGCTTTGTTCCACATGTTAGGACAGAGGGTTTGAGAGAAGAACCCCGTCTAAATATGCAGGATTTGTGTGTTAAACATGTGTGAATGAAAGAAAATGCGACGTCAGGTATGTTTTTGATTAGGAAACATACTTTTTTTAATATATTTGTTGGATTAAACAAACCGTATAATTGCTGCTGTCACCTTTTGGAACAAGTGTACAGAAGATATTCGTTTCTCCGGCTAATGACTGGCTTTACCGGCTCTCGCTAACAGCTCATGGTCATCTGTCTTGAACTTTGATTTTTTCTTTTTCTTAGCTCAGAGTTTGCGGAGTGTACACGTCTGGGAGGGAACCCAACTGGACCTCAAACGATCCTACTCTTTCTCTGCCTCTTTTCATCATCTCTTTTTTCCCGCACACACAACCCTTTTTACTTGTGGACATTTTACCCAAAGTTCTATCTCGTCTCACTTGCGTATTTATTTCTCGCTTTCTTCTTCTCCTCCTTCTTTTTTTCCTCCCCTTGGTCCCTGCTTCTGCCAATTTCATGCCAGGCTAGTCCTTGGAGAATCACCAAGGGCATTTGAAACAATCACACAATTCTTTGCTTGCCAAAACAAACCTGAGTAGTTTGTGATCGACCGTTTAGTCTTATGGCCATGACAATTAAAAAGACGGAAATTATTTTTAGATGTGGCTCTCGTTTTCTATTACACATATCACAGTTCAAGAATATTTATCTAAACACAGCGCTGCGCCAGTCTACATTCTGTGGCCTGTAGCTATTTTCCACATGGGCAACCGTGAAGTCGTATTGACACTAGACATATGGTGGGCCCCATTCGCAGATAGGCACCGACTCCCTGCGTTGCACTTGTCTTAATGGATAATACCACAGTGAATTCAACGTCTGGAATTACGAGAATTTTTCAGCGGCAATAAAGCCTCCACGCATGAACTAAAGGTGCACTGTGTAACGTCTGTAAGGTGGAAGGTTTGCTACTTTTGTTCCATCTTTGTCTGGAGTGGTCCACAGTAGGGTTTTAAACATATCTTTCTTGCATTTATTCAATTCCATGTGTTTTACAGCCCAAAACACCTCAAAAACATCAATTCCTACCATGCACAGACTTGCTTCTCCATAGATCTGCCCATTCAACTCTCCTTTGTGGTTCCCAAGCTTATATCCACACTTTTCTCTCCACAGATCTGACCTGTAACCTGGTCTAGTTTGATCTCCGGGATGTCAGAAAGTTTCAGTATCCTACTTTGAAACATTTCAGCCAAAGCAATGACAACTGCATGGAGAAAAGCATTTGACAAACCCTAAAAGAAAAGTTACACAATGCACCTTTAATGGATAATACCATGGTGAATTCAACATCTGGAATTACGAGAATTTTTCAGCAGCAAAAAAGCCTCCATGCATGAACTAAAGGTGCACTGTGTAACGTCTGTAAGGTGGAAGATTTGCTCCTTAGCCACAGTAGGGTTTTAAACATATCTTGCTTGCATTTATTCAATTCCATGTGTTTTACAGCCTAAAAATACCTCAAAAACATAAATTCTTACCATGCACAGACTTGCTTCTCCATAGATCTGCCCATTACACTCTCTTTTGTGGTTCCCAAGCTTATATCCACACTTTTCTCTCCACAGATCTGACCTGTAACCTGGTCTAGTTTGGTCTCCGTGATGTCAGAAAGTTTCAGTATCCTACTGTGAAACATTTCAGCCAAAGCAATGACAACTGCATGGAGAAAAGCATTCGACAAACCCAAACAGAAAAGTTACACAATGCACCTTTAACGGATAATAGCGCCGGTGAATTCAACGTCTGGAATCATGAGAATTTTTCAACAGCTATAAATCCTTCATGCATGAATTAACACTCTACATTTCCATTTTTACATGGTGCCGGGGAACACAACAGTTTGTAATTTCATTTGCAATATTACCAAGAAGGGACTCAGAAAGAAAACCCATTTCGATTGTAATAAGTGCCTATTTTTGTGTTGATTTTCATCCCAGATCCGTCGACTACACAGACCCGGCGAAAAGATTGAAGCATTTGAACAGAATCAATGATATTTTACGTGGCTAAAGCGAAAATCCAAGAAATATATCCTTTTGTTATTGAAATGCAGCTCTTTGAGGGGACCCTGGATTCATATTGAGACTGGAGCTATTCCTGTGTGCACTGAAAGAAACTTAATACTAAGCGACAGCAAAAGGAATGGAAATAATGAGATCTTATAAATATAGTGAAGACAAACGCGGCACCGTTGCTGAGAGGAGGAGTTATTTCTGTCCATTGGCCGAACCGGTGACCTCTGAGAAGCACAAAACTCACATGGAGTAAAAGGGTTCTCGGTGTCTGGTTCATTTCAGCAAAGGCCACATACTGATGTACTGCCACATACTCACTACCCTGGTTAACACAGTTGCTATGCTCACTTTAAAATAAATGAA
Organism: Scartelaos histophorus; assembly: GCA_000787155.1. Classification (NCBI taxonomy): domain Eukaryota; kingdom Metazoa; phylum Chordata; class Actinopteri; order Gobiiformes; family Gobiidae; genus Scartelaos; species Scartelaos histophorus. The sequence continues at coordinate 20,052 of JACN01061340.1, read as the reverse complement.
CAGTATTAGTATTTTTGGTATTTATATGTTAAAAGGCGAATGAATCACAAAGTTAATTTTTAAAGGTGCACTAGGTAATATTTATAGTGTGTTTGCCACCTGTTTGTCTCTATGGAGATGCTATTGCTTTGTATAGAATATTCCACAGTATAGATTAAACCTATAGATCACGAGGAACACAAGCAAGATACTCTGCTGTTACAATTTAGATCTGTGGAGAGTCGCCCCTATTCAGAGGAGGAATTATTGAGCAGCAGAAACACCAGTAATGAATACATTCTAGATGGATGTGTTTAATGTCATATCATGGAACATTCCAGACAAAGCAATAACATCTCCATGGTGACAAGTAGGTAGTGGACCCTACACTAGTGTGTGGTGCATTTTTCTGTACAAATCATTGCTTTTATATGAATTCTCAAGCAGTCTTGTGAGATTTGCCCACTTTTTAAATGACTAGTCGATTGGCAGGATGTGTCTTTAGTCGACTACAGCCCTACTCATGTTGTTAATGCCCAAGAAAGAGACATGAGACCATCTATGGCTGCATAACATGCTCATTCTCAAACAATGTTAAGAACTTAATTAATTAAATCAATTAATATTATATAGTGCCTTTCAAAACACCCAAAGTGCTTTACACTTCATTCACTGCACACTCAGTGGTGATGAGCTACTACTGGAGCCACTGCTGCCGTAGGGCAGACTGACGGAAGTGAGGCTGCCAATCTGTGCCATCGGCCAATCCAACCACCACCATCAGTCGTGCACACACCACTTTCACACTAGGTGATGTGTGAAGTGCCTTCACCATCAGTCGTGCACACACCACTTTCACACTAGGTGATGTGGGTGAAGTGCCTTGTCTAAGGACACAACAGTTTTTGCCACTGTCACCCCACTGTGGCACCTGGAATTCCCAGTGATTCCAAGTACTAACCAGGCCCGGCCCTGCTCGGCTTCTGAGATCTGACAGGATCAGGCTTTGACAAGCTGCTCTGGCCATTTTTTTCAAGGTTGAGTGCTGTAGTTGCCACAATTCCATAATATTTGCCATAAAATTGCCATAATAACAGCTTCATAACTAGCAGCGTGGACCTCCATTGTATAATAAAAACAATAAAAATTATATTTTCTCTTTTTTGTATGAACATTTTAAGTGTTTAACAGCCTCCCTCAGAGTGACTTTTGTAAGCCCCACCATTAAAAGGTGATGATGCCAGTGGGCTGTGTTTCCCTTAGACTTGACAGCTCATAAATGTAAAAGCTTATTAAGCCTGATTAGCTCTTTATGAGGCTTTTGTGTCATAAGTAAATCTGGACTAATGACCTCTTGGCTCAGTGTAATACGCACAGTGTGGGTCAGTCACAGTCCCACTGCTCAGGACAGGCTGATTAGAGCTCAAACTGAGTGACCACTCACAGGGTCTGACAAAGACGCCCATGCAGGTCTATATGCTGCATAAAGACATGATTTTATGACATATTCCAACCGATACAATAGAGCGCAATAGTGACTGAAATGTCTTATTCATTTTTCTGAAAGAAGGGCTCAGGGCTAATGAGCTATGTAATAACCCAAGGCCTATCTGTTTTTAAAACTTAATAAATTATTTGTGTTTTTAAACCTTGTTATGCATATTAATAACCATGTAACTGGTTATTAATTATTAATTGTTCACTGGATTTATATAGACACCCAAAGTGCTGTACAGAGCAGAGTTCATTCACTCCACACTCGGTGATACTATAAGATATTATTGTAGCCACAGCGGCTCTTGAGCAGTCTGAGGGACGTGAGGCTGCCAATCTGCACCATCAGCCCCTACAACCACCACCAACACACACACACACACCTTTTATACAAGGCAATGTGGGTGAAGTGTCTTGCCAAAGGACACAACAACCACTGGTGCCCCAACTGTGGCACCTGGTGGCCTGGCCTTGCTTAGCTTCTGAGATCTAATGAGATTAGGCTTTGCCAAGGAGGTTAGGACATGATATGGTTTCTTTAAGGATCCTGCAGTTGATCGAGTGGTTCTAATTGTGGCAATAATTGTCATAATTAATTACTGTGATATCAGGATTGCGTATCAGTCTATTCCTTAATATCAGAATCAAGTATCGTCACAGCACAACACTAGAATTTGAGTGGATTCAGCTTGTAAGGGAACTAGAATTCAAAACTAGAATTCAAAACCTAAACTTGAAACTTTGATGCCATTTTCTTCACCTTTAAATACAATACAATAAATACTTCAAATTCAACTTGCTCCTCTTTGAGCACATATACCCATATACACCAGGAGAGTGTCCCCTCTTCCAGCTCTCCCCACTCTCATGCATGACATTTTCAGTTTAATTTCAGCTCGAAAAGTCATTTTGATCTCCTGTAAATTTGCTCTTCAGACAGGTTCAAAATTAAAATAGTCTCTACAAGAAATAAGATAAAGCTTAACACAGCATACGTCAGGGGGATAAAAACAAAGTTGGCAGGGTTAATGAAGGTTTAATCTAGACATAAAATAACACATTATTTCTAATACACACTAATTTGAAATGATCTATCTTACCAGACGGCAAATAAGGGCGCTCAAGGCTTTGGACTCGGCTCGCCCTTTGCAAATTAACTATGTATATTTCGAAGTGGCCTTGTCAAAAGTGAAAGTGTCTGTGGTGTTTATAGTGGAGAGGGGTGACAGAACGCTAGTGTATGGGTTGGAGGGATGAAGGGACAAAGGTGCAGGTGAAGTGACAGGCCAGATGGCGTGAATGCTCAACCAAAGTGACTTTATCCGGGCGCACTGTTTCACCTTCCTCATCTTACTGTAGAAGCAGCTGCTGACTTGGCAAATGCTGAGTGAGGACATGTAACTAAATGTATGTAGGGCATTCTTATAGGACGGGACTTGTGCACGTATAGTACAGCATTGATTTAAATTAACGGCGACTACTGTAGTGCTGTAGTCGGTGTCGGAACGTAACAAAATAAAAGTAGTGCTGTACTTAAGTATACATTTTAGGTATCAGTGTGTAACATCCGGATAGCAACCTCAGCAGCTTAGGAGGACAGAGTAAAGTGGAGCCAGTTTTCAGTGCAGACCCAAAGTGCATTTATTCCCAAAAAAAACACAGAGAAGAAGTCAAAAATATTTACGAAGGTACAAAAATAAAAAATAAAAAAACAGTATAGCAACAACCTGCAGCCACACCCAGCACCTCTCCTACACAGATGAGGCTGGATCCTTTTATAGGCACCTCCTTCAATTGGGTGAGCTCTTGCCCAACTACAGTTAAGTACAGGTCATTCCCTACTAATGTTTAAAAATTACTTTACTTAAATTAAAAATACTAAATAGAAAAACTAACATCTCAGGCACCCCTCCTCCTTACAAAATGGTTGCCTGCCCTGGAACCTTCATAAGTTGCTCCGGCTCCCTGGGGACTCTTTTGGCCGGAACACCAAACACAATTACTTTAATTAAATGCACTTTTACTTATTCCCTTTTCTTTTACAGGTTATCACTGAAACCATTTCAATCAATTAACAATAAACACTTTAAAACTTTGCATTTGTTTGTTCTTTAACTTTTGCAAGCCCCAGCCTATGTAATGGGCACTAGCTACATTACACTGTGCTTTACTTAAAGGTAACTTTTCAGGCAACTTACTTGTTTCTATGGATAAGTCATTGCTACGAAATAATCCTGTGGAAGTATGTGTGATGGCTCAAAAATAACTAGAAAAACAGGCTTTCTGACATGAACGAGATTGCCTCTCCACAGATCTGACCCGTAACTTGGTCTGGTTTGGTCTCCATGAAGATAGAAAGTTTTAATGCCACATTGTGAAACATTTCAGACAAAGCCATAACATATTCATGGAGAAAAGCAGGTGGTGGACAATCCACCAGTTTTAATGTGGATACTTTTACTTTACTCCATATCTGAGAGAATATTTTGGAACACGACTGAAAAGTAATTGTTTTCTTATTATTTGAGACCTGCTGAAAAGCCTGAACCCATTTGTAGTTAAGCAAACACAAATATACAAATAAAAAGATTGGAGGAAAGGATTGATTTTGTTTTTGTTTCCTCTTAAAGTACATTTTGAAACAAGGACTTTTAATTTCCTTAAGTAGCTTTTTTTGTGTGATAGTTTTTCTTTGGTATTTTTCCCCTGGTATTTGTACTTTTACCCAAACAGCACCCGCATGATTTTAACTGCACAGGAGAAACAATTTGGTTAGAATCAAGTACGAGGAAACAATGTATTTACATGGAGATTACACAGTCAGTCATGCTAACTAAAGGTTTATAGAGAAAAAGAAAGAAATTGTGACTTTTTGTAGATTTCATTCCTCATTGCAGTTTTGTATCCACCCAAAGCACAGAAATGTTGGATTTTTTTTTATTTTACATTTTACATTTACATTTACATATTTTACATTTACAACATAAAATATTCAGTCCTGATTTCTGAGCACACAAAATGCATGGACTCTATGTTGTTGTATTAATGTGTGAAGTAGTTCAAATGGGGTTAAAACAATAACTGTGAATCCAAATCAATGGAGTCCAGTCTGTTTTTGAGTATTCTTTTAAAATATCCAGAATTACAACTTTTATGCACAACTAAAACACGAAGAAATGATTGCGGGGCCCCTCACATCCGAGCTGTCACTTCACTCCATCTTGTAAACCAGAGCAGAGGCATTGATTTAAAATAGTGATGGATCCGTGAGTTGCTTTTCCTGCTTACTTTATCTTTTGTAAAAGTCTATAAGCGGAATTCTCAACATGTGTTTGTATCGACTTCCGTTTATTGATTTAGCGAACGTCAATTTAATCTGTGCCTTGTCACAGAGCCGACATGCACGGAATAAGGATGAGTTAAAAGTCTTATAATGCCTAAAATAGAGTTGTTTGGTTTCATTCGCACAAAGCTGAGTAACTCTTTATTATTAGAATTAGCGGTTGTTTGCACGTTAACGGCCGCATTTTACCTTTTGTTTAGTAGATTGGAAAGTCCAGGGCTGAAATTATCCAAATTGTTCTGCGAATGTGTGTTTAACTGAGTATTTTGAGTGTTTGAAATAAGAACTCAGCCTATATACGCAGGTTTTTTGTGTTAAACTTGTGTGAATGAAACAAAACACAACTCTGGGTATGTTTTTGATGAGGAAACGACATTATGATATGAATCAGAAAAGAGTGTAATAGATTTTATCCCATTTGATTTACTACATAAACATCTCTTGACGTCAACATTTGTCTTGACATACTTTTATTATCCAAGAATCAAGAAGTGCGTGGTTAGCATGCTAGTTCCTGCATGACCTTGAAGGCAAAACTCAACTCTGGCCTCTTAAGGTTATAAATTGATTTGCGATAAATTAGTTAGAATGTGTATTTATAGGTGCATTGTGTAACTTTTTCTGGTGAAAGAATGTTATTTCTTTATCACAAAATATTAAACCTTTCTATCGTCCTGGAGACCAAACCAGACCAAGTTACAGGTCAGATCTTTGCAGAGGCGACCCCGCTCACAGCCAGAATGTTTGCGTTTCTAGGTATTTTTGCGTTATAAAACTACTTGTAAATGAATAAATGTAACGTAAAGCTGTTTAATGTCACACTGTGGAACATTTCAGGCAGAGCGATGACATATCCAGCGAAACAATCAGTTGACAGACCCCCAACGGTAAAGTTACGTAGTACACCTTTCAAAATATGTCAAGATTATACGGCGTCTTGAAGATTTTAGTTTATTTTTCTTGCAATTTAAGTCACAAACTCCCAGCATTCTTCTATAGGTGCACAGTAAAGCCATGCAAAACTCTTCCCCAATGCATTAATGCTAATAGTTAGCCGTTTTCAAAGGGGCGCCGTTAAAGATGGTCTCTCTGCGTGTTTATGTTGCGCGCTGTTTATTAGATTCCCCCATCATTTCAAGACAATTACTGCAGTAAAGAAGAGAAGGAAGCCCGGACCCCCCCTGCAGATGAATCCGCCGGTGTGGCCCCTGATTAGGACTCATTACAACTCCGCCGACACAAGACTCCCTTTCAGCTACATTACTGTGTGCGTCTCCTCTGATGTCTTGTGATTGAAGACTTTGAAACCTTCGTGAAAAAATAAATTAAATGTCTACGCTCACTGGGAGGAAATGTAAAGTTTGCTTGAGGAGTTTGAGTTTGGGTATCAATGCATGGCTTCGTTACTTATTTTTCTTGAAGTACAACTGCAAATATGCATAATAGTGTTGTCGCGTCAACAACTCCACTGTCTGTTTGGATGGTTAGTTTTGCATTGTTGTCTTACCTATACATATTTTGCTATTATATTCAGTTTAGCTTATTTTTATTCATTTCGTGCCATTATTTTATAATAGTTCATAATGATTTTATCACAGAAGCTAATTCCAAATCTGTTTTTGTTAACCTCCACAAAATATCACAATACCATAACAAGAGGTCATGATTCGGATATTGTTGCATCCCACCTACTCTAGTCATTAATAGAAGCGACTAGGTTCAACATTTGTGTATTAACCTTACAGGTATTTCATTGAAAAGTATAATGTAGGATAAACTAGCTCTTGCCCCCCATTTGGGAGTAAAACATCATCACATTCTGCAATCTAAAAAACAGCAGAAATATGAAGGAAAGAACTCAGAATCTGCACTGTCAATAAAATAGTAAAGAAAGAAAAAAATAGAGGGATTCCAGCTGACGTCACAAAGTCCTGCGACGCCATCTTGTCGGGAAATAAAACTCCCGTCAGAAACACTGTGTGATGAGCCAGTTTTGTTTTTGTAGATGTTTCTCAAGTATTTGGTGTATATATCACTGTAAACTGCTGAAGGACGTACAAATACAAGGCAAACTGAAGGATGTACAAATACAAGGCAAATAAAGAAGGACAGCTGTAGTACATCGGAATATATTACTTTTTACCGTATCCCACGTGATCCATATCGCAGAAGAAGGAGGCGCCATAAACAGGAAGGATTTTAATGCATTTGATCAGTGGTAAGTTTTAGAAACAAACACATTTAATAATGGACAAAGTTTTGCATATTTAGGTCGTCATACTATAAGGAGATAAGCAATAAGATCAGTATACTCGATGTCGGGCAAATTTCCAGAATCCGTAACATATTTAAGTCCATAAAAAAACAACTTGTGGTACAACATAAGGGTCAGTGATACCGATTTGTTTTCTTTCATATCTTTCACGTTCCGAACTGCTTAAATGTTCGGTAAATTCGGAAACTTGTTCATTATCCATTTTCTTGCCTAATGTTTGCTTTATGGTAAGAGTTTCTTTCCAGACAATATGGCGTTGATCGCTAAAAAACTCACGTGACTGGAATCCCTCTATAGAGAGTAACAGTTTGCACACTTAATAGATTCTTCATTTCAGTTTTCCCATTTATCTTTAGCGTTCTGACCTCCCTGGCTTCCTCTCAACTCTTTCAGACATGATCTTAAGCTGAAGATTGCACAGCTTGTTCAACATTTGTCATTGTGGTTTTGGCACAATGTGTGTTTGTCTGACAATAAATGAAGCGTGTATTGTATTTGGCAGGTGTGCGCTACTAAAGTATATTTGCATTAGAAAGTTTTAAACAACTTACACCATATGTTTACTCCTACTTAGGTAATATATTTAACGGCGCTTGTTTAAGGCCCTATATTACTCAAAATTGATTCTCGCGAGCTTTAAGTCATTAAAATGTTGGTACCTGGAGGTGTTTTATTTCATTCGCACGTGTTTGAGTAACACTTTATTATAAATATAAGTTCAAAGTGCTCCCTCAACCTTGTGATATCATAAAGTGTTGATTTTCAAGTTAACAACCACCTTTTACCTTTTGTTCAATATGCATCCTCTGAAATTTTGTGCATTTCTTAAATGTTTTGACCTCATATAAATCATAGTTGCATCCAGACAGTTTACAGTAGGTGTAATAAACAATCTGCATACATAATGAATCACTCTAAATATATATAAAAAGCACAAACGAATCAATTTCAAAGTAGTATTTTTGCACGGAACAATTTATCAAGCTCAAAATCCAATTTTTCTTTCGTATAGTTTTGCGCACACTGCCTGTCAAAAGATACAAGACAGACAGGCCTAAGCCTATAATCACCGCGCTTATCCTAAACATACAATCAAAACTTTTCAAACAAGGCCACGTATTGTCAAAGTTAGCTTAAAGATTAAATGATTTGACTCTGCTCTCACAGGCGCTTTCCCGTTGAGCGGTCAGACGGATGGATCCACACACATGCGCATATAGACTCGCAGATATCGATGACTGCGCAATACGAATTGGTGTAATTAATGCCGGAGTTATATTGGAAGGACATGGGCAGCGCTAGGGCCCATTTATCACCAGTGGACTTTTGCTTATTCTCGCCCCATTGAGCCATCGGAGTAGCCTGGCTGAGCAGAATCTTAATTGTGGGCCCTCAACCTGGCAACCCCTCTCTGCTTCAAGACAAGAGGGACAAGACAGGAAAGTCAAACAGCCAGCCCTCATCTCACTGGCCCATTTGCGTTGTTATGTCTTCTTCTTCTTCTGTGGGAGGCATAAAAGCGCCGCCAGTGAGGGAGCAGAGGGAGACGGCCATGCTTCGCGACAGGGTTTGTAGAGTAGATTATAAGAGTCCTAAGGCGATATTTCTTCTCCCCTCGGACAGACTCTGCGAGAGGATTGACCACTGCAGAGAGCTAAAGTCAACATGTACAAGATGTCCGCCGCAGCACACATCCAGTGAAAGGCTCAAGAACACACAGAGATAAACAAGAGGCCAGTGGGAATATCGGCAAGAATATCAGGAGGCAGGGATTTTGTAAATCAGCTTTTAGGGGCGAATTTGTAGAACCCTTCATGCGGATCAACAAAATGTACCTAAAAATGTGAAATGTTAAACTTTTTTCTTTACACTTTAATTTATATAAAGCAACAAGTAGGGCACCTGGCATAAAATGTACAGTATAACTAAGTGGTTTGCAGTGAAATCAGTTTACATCATTGCATCAGGTTTGTGAAGTTGTAGTATGTTTTTTGTATCATGATTTTGTTTCTAGTTTGTTGTGTAAGAGCATGGGTGATTCTTGGACAGGCTCATACTGAGATCACTAGATTACTTAAACATGCGTGGATGATTAATTATTAATCATTGCATTTTTATGGCGCCTTTCAAGACTCCCGGCACATTTTACAATGCATTGTTCAGTCACTCCACACTTTTTTAGCGATCAGCGTCATATTGTCTGGAAAGAAACTCTTACCATAAAGTAAACGTTAGGCAAGGAAATGGAGAATAAACAAGTTTCTGAATTTACCGAACATTTAAACAGTTCAGAACGTGAAAGATATGAAAGAAAACTAAGTGATATCGGCATCATTGACCCTTATGTTGTACCACAAGTTGTTTTTTATGGACTTAAATGTTACGGATTCGGTGTCACTGACCCTTATGTTGTACCACAAGTTGTTTTTTATGGACTTAAATCTGTTACGGATTCTGGAAATTTGCCCGACATCGAGTATCCTGATCTTATTACTTATCTCCTTTGTAAAACGACATTATTCTGCCTGGACTCGGTTTACTTACTTCATAAATAAACACGATTTACTGACTTCATAAATACTTCAAAATGTTTTCTTTATTATATTCAAATTATAAATAGTATGACGACCTATGCAAAACCTTGTCTATTATTAAATGTTTTTTTCTAAAACTTACCACTGATAAAATGCATTAAAATCCTTTCTGTTTATGGCGCCTCCTTCTTCTGCGATATGGATCACGTGGGATACGATAAAAAGGAATATATTCTGATGTTCTACAGCTGTGCTTCTTTATTTGCCTTGTATTTGTACATCCTTCAGCACAGCAGGATTCCACCATTGTTTACAGCGATATATATACAAAATACTTGAGAAACATATACAAAAACAAAACCGGCTCTTAAGAGTGTCACTCTGACGGGAGTTTTATTACCCGACAAGATGGCGTCGCAGGATTTTGTGACGTCAGCTGGAATCCCTCTATAGCAGCAAATGTATAGGCAGACTGACGGAAGCAGAGCGACCGATCTGTGCCGTTGTCCCCTCCGACCACCACTAACATTCAAGCACACTCCTCTTTTATACTATGCGATGTGGGTGAAGTGTCTTGCCTAAGAGCACTGTTGCCCCACTGCGGTACCTTTTAAAACTCAGCAGTTCCCATTCAAACACACACCAGGCCCGGACCTGCTCAGCTCCGCACGATCTGACGAGATGAGGCTTTGACGAGCTGGTAATGACATGACATGGGAAAAACTTTTGTGAGAAGGTTATTAATTAAAAAAATCACACTTTTGCATAAGACTCACTTTTTAATTTCCAACTGAACTTTTCTTTTAGTGGGGTGCTACAAACCGAGGTCTGTCATGTCCTTGCCTGATGTCATTTTTAGGTGGAGTGTCCGTCACCTGCTTTTCTTCTATCTCCATGGAGACCACCGGCTAATAAGTTGCAGGTCCGATCTGTGGAGAGGCAGCCTTGCTTATTATTAATGTCATACCGTGGAACATTCCCGGCAAAGCAATATCCTCTTGGAGAGAGCGAGCAAATAAGTTCCATCGCGCACCTTATGGGGGATGGTTGTTTATAGAGGCTGACCACCACATGTTTGAGTCTCCTCCCGAGGCCTTTTTTCCCCTGACTCCTTATTATATTTTTAATGTGCAAGGTGATAGGGGGCATCCGGATTTGTCTGGGGAGGGCCTAATTGAGCAAGTAAATGTCAGAAACAAAAGTGAAGAGTTTGCATTGTGGAGAGCAGGTACCCGGGGAATCGCAACAAGTGTTTATTTCCATCCTGGCTATTGGAGAGGTACAGAAAACCCAAGGGGACAAAAATAGATGGGAAAAAAAAACCTCACACAGGAAAATGGCAGGAGATGACAATGTAGGATAGTGTGTGAAAGACGGGCATAGGGGAATAGCTAGATTGTAAATACCAAATGGATGTAACTGCGAAAAGGGATGAGGCAAAACAAACTTGACAGGTAAGCTCCAAGGAATCCATACGAAATGTGTAAAATCATTTTTAAAGCCTAACCTCATTTCCTCATTGTTTCTCGGCGTTATCGCTCCTCCGAATCTTTCTATCGTTAGTTTCATCTCGACTGACTAACTGTCCGCCAAGTGAGAAAATGCAAATCCTCTAAACTCCACTTCATTATCAGTTGCATTAGAATCACCGCAGTCAAGATCGCACAGCTCCTTATGTCAATATGCAGACCGAAAAGGGAGATATAACGTAGAGCGATAGACTGTGATGAGCCCAGTCGATAAGATGGGAAATAAAAGAAATAAGACGCAAAGAAGAAACGTTAACAGTTCATAGGCTTCAGAAAAGGTGCAACAAAGCAAAAGTAAATAATTTTGATCTTATATTTTACTGCTGATGCTGCTGTTCCAGTTTGGACCGCGGTGCCCCCTAGTGTCGAGGACCTGGAACCCTCCCTCCTTCATGTCCTGGATTAATCTGTCCTCGTCCTGTTAGATCAGTAGTTTCCTTCTGCTAATATCTTTGGTCTACAGATTTACAACCTTATTGGCAGTGGATACGTCCTGGTCATCTATGCCTCCTTCACTGTGGTTCTCCTCGAGGTTTCTCCATTTTTTTTCCCACTGGGTTTTTATTTTTTTTTTTTGAGTTTTTTTTTTTGAGTTTTTCCTTGCCGATGAAGGAGGGTCTAAGGACAGTTATCCATTTGCCTGCTTGTTGTTGGACATTCTGTATTTTGGAATTATTAATTATAATTTTTTTTCTTATTCTGCTTCATTCTCTGACATCTGTTTGCTAATATAACAATTTTGTGAAGCCCACCGAGATAACTGTTATGATTTTGGGCTATACAAAAATGAATTGAATTGAATATTTTCACTTTTTTTTTTTCCACCTTGTGATGTCATGAAGCTGTAGTTTTCAAATTACCTTTAACCTTTTGCCCATTAGCTATTTGGAATTTAGGTATGTGGAGTTTGACAGAAGAATTCAGCCTAAATATGCAGAGTTTTGTGTGTTAAACATGTGAATCAAACGAAACACAACTCCAGATATATTTGTGATTACAACATTTAACATTATAACACAGACCAGGAAATAGCGTCACTCTTTAAACATATGTTCAGTCACCTTGGGGTAAATATTTAACATTTTCTAACTTAAAATAATGTCGAGCTTAGGTATCGGAGCTCCCTCTGCTGTCAGCAACACGTGAACAGTGGAAAAATATACAAATGAAGTCCTCAACCTGCTGAATTATTAGTTATGTTTACAGAATCTTGTGTTAATTGTGAACAAAATGTGACTGCAGAATGAGTCCAGAGATGGCTAGGTATGTTTTTGATGATGGGACAAAAATAAAACTTACTTAAAAGGTCGAAAAAGTTGTAAAATATGTGTCCTTACGATACCGATATGATAATACCAATTATGGACAAAAAGTGCTGAAGTTTAAGTATCCTCACTGCATAAAAAGTGTGTATTGCAGATCAGTGGGACAAATCAGTACACATCATTGCATCAGGTTTGTGAAGTTGTAGTGTATTGTTTTGTATCAGGATTTTGTGTATACATATATATGAAAAGTCCATTTTGCATAATACCCCCATTTAATTTCAAACTGAACGTACTCAAATGTTAATCAAATTCAAGCCTCGACCTGTATCAAAAGTTCCACTTGTATTTCTCGTCCTGCCAGTGTTGTAAAAACATAATTATTAGTTTTATAATGATTTGCTTACATTGTACTACTGCATACCACTTCTATGTTCTTGGCTCGACTTTGTGAAAATCCTGTTGGTGCAGAATGGCAGACAACAAAGGAATCATGTGAACATATAAAGATGTGTTGTGAAGTCCTTTCTGAATTTGAAGTACATTTTATTTTACTTGCAGGGTTGTTTTTGCAGCTAAAATGGTTTAATTAATTTATTTCACGCCCCGATTTCACTCGGCTAAGGCTTGTGACAATGGCAAACGCTCGTGGTCACATTTTTATCCAGCGCTTTTTCACTTTCAGAGTTAAGGAACGTCAAGGGACCCTCACCCATTCACACACAGACACAGGACGAGTTGGGTTAAGTGTCTTGCCCAATGACAATGACAGCATTCATCCGCGGGTGCCAGTGGATCTAACTAATGATTTTGATGTCAAGAGTGGGATTCCAACCTTCAGATCACTAAAGAAACAGTCACTATTGCTTTTTTGGAACACGTTTAGCTCTATTTTTCAAACTCCGGATAGTAAATTTAGATTTTTGAGCTTTACGTCAAAGAATGGCAGAAAACGAAAACCCAAAAAGCGGCACAGATGGATAGCGGTGCCAAATACAGTGTGTACAATAGCTCAGTGAGACTCCCCTCCGCCTGCTGCGTCTGCCCCCACACCCCTCGGGCTAAACACACTCCACTTTATTCCTCTTGTTGACTGGCAAGAGAAGCTGTCACCCGCCCCGCCGTCTTGTGCCATCATCTGCCACCTCCTCGCGGGGCTCTGGCGACGGCGTTTCTTTTCTTTTTTTTCCCCCACTTCTCGTCGTTTGCATCCGAGCGTCCGTGGGTGGTCCCCTGCCAAGCCCCTGTGACTCAGGGCTGAAGCGATCGCCATGGCAGCGGGCGAGGCAGACGCTAACGCCAGCTCCGACGTACCTCCGCGCCCGTCTCCGCGGAAACACGTGGAGCGAGTTGTGCCGCTTTAGTTTAAGTTCACGTCTGCGGAGTGGCGTGCACGGGGGAGGTGTGACGGGCGCGGGAGAACAAGTTCAGGCGGAGGTCAGGCTTGTTCAGGTTGTTATATGTGTTCGAGTTGTATTGTTTAAAAATGAATGTGCGTTAGTCTGGGTTTGTTTTGGCGTGAGTTTCAGTTGGCAGAGCTGCGTAAACTTAATTACATTTACACATAGACGTAGATCTTTTAATAGAGTGACATGAATGATGAAGTGCGGTTGGTTGATAATTATAACGTATTAATATTTATGGCTGTTTCTTAGTGACTGTAGTTGTCTGTGGAATCCAATGCAGTAACCCAATACACACTTCATAAGGTGCACATATTCATTGTTCAATAGCACAATGGGTTTAAAATGACAAATACACTAGAATATTTTCTTATTTTGATTTTCATTTTAAAACGGGCCGTATGGAGTAATGCAATTGAAAGTCTCTGTGTAGTTTTTAGACTTTGTACTTTTACTCCTAGTAGAATAATATATCAACAATTTCCTAAAATAAGTCATTTTTTTAAAGGTTTTTCAGGAGACACAAAAAACTCCCCCCAAAATAGTAATTTTGGCATAAATTATGGCAAAAAATTAGGCAAAAATTGCCTTTATTAGCGATTATTATAAGCGATTATTTTAGGAAGATGATATTCAACTGCGCTTCCTTGAGTTAATTTGGTTTCATTTCTATTGTGAGTGAGATTTCAATAAACAAAGGTTTTATGTTGGCAAGATTAAGTCATATGATTTTTATTTCCCTTACTTCAGCTCATTTTTACAATTTATTCAATGAAATAACCAGATTTAGTGCATTAACGTCCTTCCAGTTACTTTATATTATAAATAGGATATTAGACCCAGAAAGAATCACTTGACCATGAGGTTCCTCTAATATGTTTTAATCTGGAGAAATTTCTTAAATCAAAAAAACGTGTTTTGCAGTAAATCTTCATGTACTCAAGTTGGTTACTCTACCTATTCTTGTGGTTAAGTAATTGGAAATGTTTAATTTTCATTGCACTGTTTTCATCTGACCCCCCCCCTATCTGCCACAAGGGGTCAGTTAAGAAAAAAAAAAGTGTTTTTATTGTTCAGCGCAGACTGCTCACAATCCAGGATTTATTTTGTCAGTGGAATGAGAATGTTCCTCTATTGGCCTATTTCTTTTCTTTTTTTTAAACTCAGGTGTTCTTCTGTTTTAGGCAATTGCACATTTTTTTTTATCTAATTTTCAGTCTGATGTTCACTTTATTATTTCTAAGTATATATATTCCAAAGGGTGTTCTTATGGGGAAATACTTATGAGGTGCCAAGTAAATGTGCTGTTGTGTTGCTTGGACTGGAATAAGAAGCAGTGGGTAAAGCTTGAATGATGTCACAGCATTTGCCAAAGTTTCTGTCACGACTGTGTGAGTAACGCAGACAAATACGCAGTAAACAAAAAACATAACATCATTTGATCATTTGTTGGCGCTGGTGAATACAGCTGTTGCCAAAAGGTTTAGGGCTTTACAATTAATGGATGATATTTGTACCATTTAAAGCACTGTTCAACTTTTTATCTGCTTGTTTCTATGGATATGCCATTGCTCTACTTTACATTCAGATGGTTTTATTGCTCAGAAATGCCTAAAAACCTCAAAACTGACCTGCAGCTTGGTCTAGTTTCCATGAAGATAGAAAGGTTTAATGCCACACTGTGAAACATTCCAACCAAATGGACTCTTTACCAGAAAAGTTACCCAATGCACCTTTAAAGCCATGTACTTGATTTAGTTTTGAGTAAAATTTGTCTTGCCTCAGCACGGACACGCCTTTTGAGGTCATCTAAACTGATTCTAAAGCGTTTAATTGTTCCAAGGCCACATTAGCATGCTAGTTGTTGCTCCTCTCCGGTCTCTGAGTCGCGAAACACATCACAGGGAATAATTAAAGATCGTTAAAACGCGTCAGGTAAGCGAGGAATAACTACGCGCCGCTGCAGACGGATTAAAATGAACTGGTTTAGTTTTAAGTAGAAATCAGGCGCAGCGGCTTCAAAAAAAAAGAATCTAAAATATGGAAATGCTTAACTTGTGTGGAAAAAAGTGGATAACTGAAGCATTTATTCTCTGGTGGGGAGGTACACCATCTGCTCGTCTCCATGGAGATGTTTTTTGCTTTGCTTGGAATGTTCCCTGGTATAACATTAAGCGTAGACGTCTCACATTTGCTCATAAATATAATAATTTCTTATGTGAATAGGGGCGACTCTCCACAGATCTGGATTGTAATATTGCGTAGTGATGTAACCTGCTTGTGATAATCTATAACGTGGAACATTTTAGACAAAGCAACGACATTTCTGTGGACAAAAAACAAAATCTCCACTAGGGAAAAAGTCATAAAACATATTCACTTTTAAAAGCCCCCACCCGAACCCACATTTCGAGCGTGATATGTCTATCCGAGAGGTAAATGTTCGGAGCAACGGATGAAATTAGGAAGAGGAGATTAAATGTATAAATCAAGGTGCTTGGGGAGGCAGAAATAACTCGGCGGCTCAAAACAAAATCATCAATACCTCATCTGGTCCAAACATCATTTCTATTCAGCACATTTCCATCATGGCGGTGCCGGGCTCTCCTCCCTCTTCCACTCCAGTTCACATCAGCGCCCTCATCTCGCCGTTTACAGTGGGTGACGCTAACATGTGTACATACATAAACACGACGCATCGGCTCCACACTATTGATCTCGCGGTGAACTCTTAAAGCGACTGGTGGTCCAACGCTACGCTGTTTGCATATCGCATTTACATACCAAAGTAAGACCGGCCACTGCCACTGGATCATGTATTATTCATATGCAGGTATTTACATAAGGTGCAGCGCCGGGGCTCAACCTGCTGTACACAGTGTGGCTGCTTAGGACATGCGAGGTGTTTCATGCAATGGTGCGGTTTTGGTTTTTGACAATGATAATTTTGCAGAAGATGGTGATGTGTGATATGAAAAAGCGCTGGAGGACGCCCATTGTTATTTGATTGGTAAAAAACTGTGCAAAAACGTGGACTGGATTAATTAAAGGAAATGTCCCACTGTGTTTTTAAACTCCTTACAGCTTCACTGGAATCATTTGGATGATTTCAGCTCTGCAAGTGCCGATGTCTTCTAAACAAAAGGTAAAAATGAAGGTAAAAAGTAACTTGAAAACGACCACTGTGTGACATCACAAAGTGGAACGGAGCATTTTGAGCTGTAGGAATGGTGACAGAAAAATAAACCAGGATTACTCAGATGTGTGAATGAACCAAAACACAACTACAGGTGTGTTTTTGAGGTAATAATACTTAATAATAATAATAATCTTTAAAGAAAGTAAAAATATAAAATTACTACTACTACTACTACTATTACTACTACTATTACTACTATTACTATTACTACTATTACTACTACTATTACTATTACTACTATTACTACGATTACTACTACTACTACCACTATTACTACTATTACTACTACTATTACTACTACCATCACTATTACTACTACTACTACTACTACTACTACTACTATTACTACGACTACTACTATTACTACTACTATTACTACTACTACTACTATCACTACTACTACTACTACTATCACTACTACTACTACTACTATTACTACTACTACTACTACTATTACTACTGCTACTACTACTACTAAAAATAATATATAGGTTATTTAAGGTGCACTATGTAACTTTTATAGTAGGGGGTCCACCAATCTTTACTATATATACATAGCTATAAATGCAAAGTAAAATGAGTTTTATGCAATACTGTGGAATATTCTAGGTGAGTAATAACATGTCCACGAGAACAAGTAAGTGACATACCTTGAACCAGAAAAGTTACATATTGTACCTTAATAAAAACAGTAAAATAATGAACATAAAATCAAACCAATACGTGATAAATAAACTGGATAAATAAATGCATTTGGGAATAATATCAGAGCACACAGACTCTTCTACCCCTTGGCTGCTAAATTAGCCAATTTGAGCCTTTGCCAAGATCAATGAATGGGAATTGGTGTGGCTAACACAATTCACCAAGTGAGTCTATAGACCCGAGATCCACACGTTCAGGTTTAAACCCCCGGGGAGACTGTCCCTGATTCTGCCGTCCACACAAGCGCAAACAAAAGCTCCATGTGATGTATATAAATATGTGTTTATGCATTCATTATTCTGACAAGGACAGCGCTTTGTCTTTGATGTTTTATGGTACACAGGGTTGCTGGTGTGAACACTTTGCATACATGTTGTAGCATAATTATCCTTGGTATCTGATTGTACTAAGGCAAAGTTGTCAAGAGCAACGCAATCAGTCAAGCATGGTGCCATGTGTTGTGTGTGCATTTGCATGGTGGAGATGGTAGTGGCTTCTCTCTATTGAAGTATTTAGGTTAGGATAAACATGAGACTCATAATATTAGCATGTCCAACATCAAAGCTGCATGTTTGTGACTGTCAGACGGCGAGCGGCTGATTGATGCTTTGAGGATAATATGAATTGGAAATGTAAAGTTGTGTGATCAAATAAAGCCGTTCTGACTTCTGGAGCGTGGGCATTTTGACGTGACAGATTTTCATCCAAATGCAATTTTCATCATGGCCAATTTGCCAAAGTGATGGTGTCTGTTGTAATCACAGACTGTGTAAAGAAGTGGACTAAGGGAGTGCAACCTCACCCACAGAGTTCAGCTCAGTTAACTGAAGCTCACGGTGCAGCTTTAGGAGCAAATCTGGAGCCAGGTGCATTTGGAATAGGAATTTATTCACACGCAAATGACCGAAAACACCAGGATCATATAGAGCTGGTTAATATGAACACGAAAATGACGAGGCTCACTGCACTCCCCCATGAACACTTCCTATTTGGAGCAGCGAGTTAGCTATGTCCATTTACACAGTCTGTTTGTGACATATTTCAATTATCGTGTGGGTGTTATGAGCTGGGATGGTTTGGCTTGAATTTAAACATCAGAGTCAATCATGAGCGCCTGTTTTTATTAATTTATTTAATTTTTTTTTAAGAATATTAAAATAAAACATGAAACAATACTATAATAATGAGCATGAAAACAAAAGACAAGTACCTAAAACATTAAAAACAAAAAAACCTGCGAGCAGTAAAGGTGGGAATACTGTAGATGGTCATTTATTTAGCTAAAATGCAGAAAACTGGTGGAAAAAAGTCCTTCAGACAAGCGAGTCGAGAATAGCCAATGTTTATTTATACCAAGCATCGCAACTGAGGTAACTGTGAAATAAAATACCATCAAACTCCAATACAAAACGTCTGTCGTGTTGTGTTGCAAATATTACAAAACACCGTAGCGATGCCCTTTAGCTTTAGCACCAAATTGGCCATGCGGATTCCCATGTGTTTTTATGTGCGCGGACCCCAGGCTTAAACCTCTGCTAACCCTGAAGGACCGCCTGTTTGCTAGCTGCGCACAGTTAATTAGTCCATTGCACATAAGCACCCACATTAGCGTCCTAGCGCACAGATGCATGCTAATCCTCGTCCGGCCGTGCGCGCTCATTGACACAGTTTCGGCACACGAGCGCGCACGCCTTTAAATCCACATGGGTTTTGATGACGGCGAGCTGTACGGCACCCCAGGGAGCGGGCTGTCTGACAAAACAAAACAGATGTTGGCGTGCGCAATGTCACCCTAATGTCAGGAGCTATGCAGTGATTCTCCGGATTAATTATAGGAAGTTGCAATTCATGTTTTGATAGGCTACGGGCGTACGGGGAGTGTAGTGCCTGAGCTTTGAGTTGGGACTGTTTTGAGGTGTCATCTTTCATTATCTGCTCCTGCCGGCTTTATTAAACGGCGTAAAAAGGTGGCAGTGATAGCTACGTTTGGTGTTGCAATGCTTTTGTGCTATAGCTGATACAAAGGAAAGAAAAGGCCCCATATGATGTAAAATTGACTTTTTTTGGAGCTTTAAGCCATGTTAGAATGTTTTTACCTCATCAAAAACGCGCACAGTTGTTTTGTTCACACATTTGAGTCATTTTGTCTACATCTCCAAACCTCAAAATACTCTTTTCCACCTTGTGATGTCATGGAGTGGTAGGTTTCAAGTTAACATCTACAATTTGCGTTTGTTTGTAGAGATTGAGATTGAAATTCCAGGGCTGAAACCACCTAAATGATTCTAGTGATCCTCGACCTGTTAGCTCAGTAGTTTCCTTCTGC
>KN491176.1:3444-16729 GCA_000787155.1 Scartelaos histophorus | reverse complement strand
ACTACATATACTTCATAGTACCTCGACTACATATACTTCATAGCACCTACTACACATATACTTCATAGTACCTCTACTACATATACTTCATAGAACCTCTACTACATATACTTCATAGTACCTCTACTACATATACTTCATAGTACCTCTACTACATATACTTCATAGAACCTCTACTACATATACTTCATAGTACCTCTACTACATATACTTCATAGTACCTCTACTACATATACTTCATAGATGAGAACAATACTTCCAGCATAAATCTACACAATCACAGGATATTTCTCCAGCAGAAGCAAAGGCAGTTGATGCATTATTGTTCTTAAGAATTACTGAGTCAATCAATGAAACACATTATACAAAAGAGAAAAGAAATTGTCCGTGCATAATGAGATTTCTGTTGATTTTATGACAGTTTGAAGTCAGTGGAGTTTGCGTCAGATATGTCCACGTAACACATTACTCACTCTTTTCTGTTCGTAAGTCAAATGTAATAAAGTCAACAGAATAACAATTAGCTTGTGCCAATTACTGCACAATAGAAGATAGCTCATTAACCATGCAAAGGCTTTGTTCACTTTGTCTATTATTCAAATTAATTAAAACCAAATAATCTGTTCAAATGTGGATTTTTTTTCCATTTTCAGTCTCAATATGATTTGCTTTTCCTTGAATTATTGCTGTGATGTTTTCTAAGACCAAGCATCAGTCAGATCAAGCTTTTAATTTTAATAAATTCTAACCAGCTGCTGCGTGCAGACGACTGATGAAAACAAACAGATCTGGCTTTATAAAATTTTACTGACATTTTTAACAAGTCACTTTTTCCAAACATAAGTCCAACTATACACTCAAAATCAAAGACATTATCTACACTACATTTGACCTTATGTTTTAGATTAAATGCAGAGGACAAACTTCACTACGGGGACAATAAAGTGTAACTTTACTTAAAAAAAAAATCAGTTCATAATGGATTTATAATCCTGTGTGTTTCTCTGTTGAAGTCCAGAGCAGAATGCAGGTCAGAGAACAGAATAAAGAGCATTCAGTGGTGCCACAGTCTGCAGCTGCACGACTCTGATCTTCTGTCTACTCACTCCACTCTGATGAACTGGAGGTGCACGAGTGAAGGAAGCCTGGAGTTTTCCTGCACACTTCACTTGCTGTTCTGCTTCAAAATGCTCATGTGAGTGAGTTTCAGGCGTGAAGCAGTTTTATAGTAATTTAATCTTTGTAAGTGATGTGGTGTCAAATATACAATGGAACAGCTTTGTGTTAGTCTCTCCGGGAGAGTACGATACAGGAAAACTGTCAGCTAAGATCCACATAAATAAACAAATAAACAGAATACATGGTTTTTAATAACACTTCTCTTCACTGATTTCAGTTTAACTTCTATTCCTTTTGGACTGACAACTTCAGTCATAAAACAAAGTTATTCACAGAAAATAGAGGGAAGTGCTGCAGGCTGGACCATAACGTTTCCTCAGAGGAGAGTAACTGTCTGCTCCTCTCTCTCTTCATTATAACACAATATACAGAGTTGGTTTAATTTGACCCTGGAGTTATCTGTGTAAACTCACATTATCCCACAGAGATTAGAATGGGATCTGAGCTTCCTAATGCAGTCAATATTAAATAAAACACAAGTAGTCACAAAGAGCCCCATTTTAAAGGTCCTGTATTTCCAAAACTGATTTGGGAGCTTTTTGCCATGTTATAATAATGTTACCTCCACAAGAAAACATGAAAACATGTGTTTCATTCACACGTGTTCCTGGATTATTTGGCTTTCTGCATCTTCAAAGATCAAAATACCCCATTTCACCTTATCATGTCATTGATTGATACTTTTAAGATTAACAACTATTTTAAGACTCAATTGAACTGCTTCATTTTTCAATACTTTTTTTATTTTTCAGTATTTTGTTTTACCTTTGTGCAGTTGAGATTGACAATAGGAAGTCTTTAATATCTGATAATGCACAGTGAAAAAAATTCAATGAGTGTTTTCAGTTTCATGAACCCCCCCCACCCTTTAAAGAAAACATATTTTCATGGTGGCAGTGAAATACACCTTACGATGCGTTCAAAGACAGTCAGATAGAATCTGTCTCTGTGACCTGTTTATTATGACACATCTTGTTGCTTGTGTTCGGTGCTGGAGCCTCTCTGCAGACTTGCTGACGCAGAGACCCACTTTGGAAAATAGTCGACCTGGAAATAGCAGCGCCTTCATGTAATTTGGCCAAAACACAAACAGTTTATTGGCCATTATTGGCACCATCAAATCAGCTCACGTCATGAACTTTAAAGAGCGGAGGTCAAGTTGACAAACTGGAGGAACAGCCCTGGTGACATGGTGCTGTAAACGCTGGGACATGTTGACTCTCTACATCATCCATCCATCTTCTCCCTCTGGGTCGTGAGGGCAGCTCTGCCCATGACTCTGTGCACCAGACCCAGACCCTGTGACCCCCTCTGCAGGGGGTGACCCACAGGAGGGACATTTTACATAATTTTACTTCAAATTTAATAGTTCAAGATCATGATTAAGTTAAATCAACTTGTGACCCAGTTTTGGTCCCCTGATATCGGCAGTGTAGTTTTCACTTTGCTAGTTCGATTATTTGATCTGCAGCAGGTGATAAAATTGTTATCATGCAGCATATAGACCCCGGTGTGGTTCACTTTCACACCTATAAACCAACCAGAAGTCGTCTGATTGGTGGTTCATTGATTTTTATCTTCCAATAGAAATTTGGAGTGTGCCTGTTTCCCAGTACTGCTGTTCCCCGAGGAAACATCGGTACCTCCAGTTTCTGGGTACTTCTGTTCCCTGTTAGTACCACGAGTCGTCCTCATCCCAAGTTATCATCATGAACTCATAAAACAGCAGCGTGCAGCCTATAATTTACTGTGCGCTACTCACCACCACATTAGCCCGGAGCAGAAGCACTGTTTGAGTAACAGTGATAAAGACACCACAGCACTCACTGCAGTGGCCCCTCAGGGGTCTGGGGGTCTGGTCCTTGGTCTTGTGCCATCCTCCCACCCTGTTGGTCTGAGAGGTCCGGAGGCTCCGTGCTCTTGCTCCAGCGAGGCAGACCAGTGTGCAGTGGACTGGGTCTGGACGGTGCCTCTCTGGATCTGTGCTCTGGGGAGCACAGGTCGGGGGGGGCTGCTCCTGTTCGCTGGTCCCACGGTGGTGCAAACCATCGCCAATCCAGTTTAGTTCCTTATATACAAGAGACCACCTCTCTTTTGAAGTCTCGATCTGCTTGATTTAGTGTGGATCTGAGTGCGACTGATGCTTTCACACCAACACAAACAAACAGAACTAACAGCTTCTGGTTAAAATGGAGTGTTTGGTTTGCACCCTTAGAGCACTTCAAATAATAATTACATTCACTGTAGTTAGTGCCAGAGATCCAGAATACACACTTCTAAAGTCTTTAGTTCAGACTGGGGTGATTGACAGGTGGATTAGCCAATCAGGGATATGCTTTGGTTCATCCATATCAAACACATATGTCTGAAAGGAAAACATGCACATGACACTGGGGAACACACAGCCTTCCTCAGATCATTTCTTTTGCTTTGCACCACAGTAAATGTACTCACTAAAATGAAATAAGTTTTAGACATTAGACATCTAGTGTGCTGTTTTTTGTTTTTTTTTGTTTGTTTTTTCACTTTTAAATTGCTGCTACTTTTTATTTGGTATATTTTTCCATCAATTCCTAAAATGTGCCTACAATATGAACCATTAAGGAATAAAAATAAAATAATATCATAATGAAATATATTGACTTTAATCATATATTTGAGCTAGGACATGAAGATACAAACATATACAATATAAGTATGAATGTGTGTGCTAACTCTCAGTCTCTCTTTGTTCGGGAGGTAAGCAGGTTCTGTTTTTCTTTTGTTCTGTTTTTGCTGCTGAAATTGTGTCAAAACAACAATTTTGTGTGTTCCAGCAGGACGCGTTCCCTCCTCGTGGGCCCATAATGTGGTAACAAAATGTCCGTCTGTGTTGACCTTTCGCTGCCTCTGACTCAGTGTGAGGTGAGTCAGCAGATAATCTGTGATCACTCCAAATATCACATCCTGACAACCAATCAACACAAGCATCACCGCGCTGGGTTCAAGGAAACTCGGACAAAAGCATTTAGGCCGGATCAATGCTGGCCTTTCCATATGTCAGATATGTAAGGAAGAATCTGGACGAATAGCTACTCTTTACAGATCATTTCCATTCACGTTTAGAGAGAATAATAAGTATAAGTGTAAATGTTTACTGTTAATAATAATGTAGTGGGTTTTTGTAGCACTTTCTGAGATGCCCAAAGAGCTTTACAGTGTGTTATTCATGCAGTGATGGTGATAAGCAATAAAATGCCACACTGACAGTAGTGAGGTAGAGCAGTGTTGTGTTCATATCATAGACCGTATATATAAATGGACATAGCTAACGCGTTAGCCGCCGCGTGCCAAACAGGAAGTGCTCCAGGAGGCTCTTCTGACTCTGGCTCCCATTGACTTACATTAGGATCTTGTCACTCGTCTCTCTGTACCTGCTGCTGTGATCCTCTTCATCTTGGTCTTAAAATGTTCTTATTAACTCGCTCTACATGATCCTGATTTTTTTTTTTGCTATTTTGTTAGTCAAAAAAATCCTATTCATAACATAGATCCTGGCTCCAGATTCGCTCCTGTAGCCGTTAGCATCACAAGCCTCATTTGAGCGGCGCTGAACGCTATGAGTGACGTCACACTTGCTTAGTCCACTTCTTTATACAGTCTATGGTTCATATTAACATTGTCATAAAATAAAACTTGTTGAACATTTAGTTTTACTGGAAAAAACTCCAAAAAGAAGCATGAGAAGTATGTATTCTATGGTTTTCTGCATTGATGTCACTGGAGGAGCAGCGGCTCTACTCTGAGCTCCTGCCTCAGCCTCTCTCCAGTCACTCTGTGGAGGAAACTCATTTCGACCACTTATATCCACGATCTAGTCATTACCCAAAGCTCAAGACCAGAGGTGAGAGTAGGACTGTAGACCAGTAGCACAAGAGCTTTATTACTGTTGCAAAAAATGTCTGTACACATGTAATTTGATTTGACATTTGCAACAGTTTTGTGGTTGGAATTATGTGTGTTAGACATTTATAACTTATAAAATGTGATAATTTTAGACAAATCAAATTCCTCACACAAGAGTCAAGTTATGGATGCAGCAGTTTACACACACTTAAAGGCACAGAATACAGATGTGCTGTTTTGCCAGAGTAATATCCAGTGGCCTCCTGTGAGCCCCTGTGCTCAGTAATGTCTTTTATTAGTCCCATCCCTCGCTGTGCTGTGTCTGTGACTGAGAGCCAAAAGGTCCCTCTCATTGTTGTTTAATATGCAGCAGACCAGTGACCTTCACTTCTCCTCCTGTATTTCCTGAGACTCACAAACAAACTGCATTTAAAAAGTCCATAGTACAATGTTTTCTGATGTTACTGTGTTTTACCGTGTTTTATTCACATGCTTAACACACAAACCCGGCGTATTTCTTCTCTCTGACATAAAACTTTGTTGTGATGTCATGTGGTGATACAGGAAGTGCTACTCTGTGTTTTTAAACTCCACACACCTTCTCTAAAATCATTTGGATAATTTCAGAATTGTCAACCTCTACTAAACAAAGGTAAAAGGTAATTGTCAACTTGAAAATTGCTATTTCATGACATTATAAGGTGCAACAGGGCATTTTGAGCTTTAAAGATGTAGATAAAGTTTAATCAGACGTGTGTGAATGAAACAAAACACAACTCCAAGTTCATTTCTGAAGAGGGAACAGCATATATATAACTTGGCAAAAAGGTCACACGAGTAAATTGTGCGTGATATAGAACCTTCAAACTCTGGGAACTATTAATTTGAGGAGTTTTGAGTTTGAACGACGCCTGAACAAAAGGCAACACTGCGTCTGTGCCCAGACAAAGTGTTTCATTGATTGGATGATGGACACCTCCAGGTTCTCTGTCTTCTTTAAGAGGATTTTTCTGCTGTAAACGTCAACTTTTGTCTGTACCACTACTGCACCGTGCTCCTGTAGTTAGATATGCTCTTTCTTTTTTACAATAATAATGTCACTCTCTGACTATTTATAGATTTATTTATTTATTATCTAAAGTTGTGTTCAAACTGTTGTGAAATGCCAGATTTGTGGATTTATTCATTATTTGTTTGTACACTTAAAAATATCAGTTAAAATATTTTCAAGGATTCTCTTTTAATTAATTAATTTTAAGTAATTGAGTTTTACCTGTGCTGTCCATCTATTTTCTATTATCTTCAGTCTATTTCTTAGTGTTGGCTAATTCGTACATTGCGTCACCATGGCAACTGCTGAGCATTGCACCGTGGAGAAACATCCCCGAGTAGAACAGCCCCATGATGATGTCACTGCAAAGTATCAGTGGAATATTGTGATACGGTGTCAGATTCCCACTATCTGGCACATTACTCACATGATTTAGATTTCTGCGCCTGTACATGCTGTAAATCTCACCACATGACTCATTCTAACATTACACTCGCCCAGTCTCATGCATGTACCAGTGAAGAGCTCATAATGTGCGCGCTCATGTTTCAGAGCGGCCGTCTCAGCTCACAGCGCAGTTTGCAGAATGAGATCATAAGTGCGTTTCTATTGGTTCATTACACCTCCGATGTGCCTCCATGGCCCGCAGTTCATAACCTGATACATAATCTGCAAACATCTGTAATCTGAGAATAGGACCGATGACCTCACCACATGGTCACAGTGAGGAGAAACAGATTACATCACTACTACACAGTAAGTAAGCACAACTGTTTACTTTGAGACTGTTTCTGTGATTTCATTTGTGTTGAAACAAAAGAAAAATGAAAATTGTTATTTACATAATCAAAAACATGTATTACGTTTGTATTTTGTCATCATAATTCACTTTTGTTTTTCTATTAGCAGTGTGAGAGTTTGTGAGAGCTGAGAATGAGTGAGATATATTTAAAGGTCCTATATTACACAAAATGTACTCTTGTTAGCTTTATGTCAGAATGTTGTTACTTCCTTTAAACATACATTTTAGTTGTCTTGTTTCATTCACACATGTTTGACTAACCCTTCATTATTAGTCTGTCTACATCTCCAAAATCCAAAATGCTCTGTCCCACCTTATGATGTCATGAAGCAGTAGTTTTCAAGTTAGCAGCTACATTTACCTTTTGTTCATTGGAGGCAATTCCAGGGCTGAAATGATCCACACGATTCTAATAAAGGTGTTTGGAATTTGAAAAAATAGTGGGACACTTCCTGTATTACCACATGACATCACAAGTTGGATCAGAGTGTTTTCTGCTTGAGAGAAGAACTCACCCTAAATATGCAGGGTGTGAGCTCCAGGTATGTTTCACAGGTATGACAAAGGAAC
Organism: Scartelaos histophorus; assembly: GCA_000787155.1. Taxonomy (NCBI): domain Eukaryota; kingdom Metazoa; phylum Chordata; class Actinopteri; order Gobiiformes; family Gobiidae; genus Scartelaos; species Scartelaos histophorus. The sequence goes on along the minus strand of KN491176.1, from coordinate 9,242 downwards.
AGCATTATAACATACTTCACAATATAGTAATATGGGACCTTTAACAAATCAATGGTCTCACACTGTTACATTTGCATTTCCTCCTATAGACCCCACTCCCTCCTGAGACCCCGTCTCCCCTCCTTGACTTCTTAAGGAGACTGAAGCCTATTGAATTTCACATGTCACGTCCCATACTTGGACATACATATTTAATACAGCAGCATATGGTTGTCATCGGAGGAGGTCAGAGCCCGAGGAAACACAGCAATGTCCTGTTGGCCATGTACACACATACATATGCACATATGCACATATACACATGTACACATGCACATGTACACATTTAGACATGCAGACATATAGACATATACACATATGCACATATACACACATACATATGCACATATACACATGCACATGTACACATATACACATACATACATACATATACACATATTCATATGTACACATATACACACATACACATATACACATATTCACATGTACACATATCCATGTGCCCCTCCACTCAGCTGAGGGCACGACAGGGCTGTATGTAAGATAATGTGCTGTACCCCTGTGTCCTTCGTCAATATACTGAGAACCTCACGTAAAAACTAATACTGTATTAATAATGATACTAATGTATTATTCTTGTATAGGGCATTATTAGTTCTCTCCACACTCTGTGGTGGTAAACTACTATTATAGCCACAGCCGCCCTGGGCAGACTGACCAATGTGAGGCTGCACCGTTACGCATACACCAAATTTGTACTAGGCAATGTGAGTGAAGTGTTTTGCCTCAGGACACAATAACAGTAGTTTTTGCCACTGGTGCCCACTGTGGAAACTGGTATTCCCGGTGGTCTCCCCTTGTTACTAACCATGCATATTTGATTAGTCAAACATACATAAACTCTAACTTTGAGAGAGTAAATGAAAAGGGGAAACAATAACATGGTTAAAAAGCATTAAAATGTTGATTTTGCATTATTGGTCTACTTTAAAAAACGTCTTAGGAATTAGAAATTTTTCATTCATTCTTTATTATTCTTAATAAACTCTCTGTTCATTATAATTAAAGTCCCTCTCCATATTTTATTATGGCTAATTAAAGTGTAGTTATTATGAAATGTAAAGTCTAACTACTGCCCTTCTTCTGATTTTGTACCAGGATATTGATCAGGAAAAGCGATCTATATCTAAGCTAATGTTCTGCTCATATTTTAAATTAGAGTAAACCCACAGAATACCCAATACCATCGCGCACTTTGAAAGCAGCCAATTTAATGTATTGACATAAGTAGTAACAAAAACTATGCCCATCATACAAAAATATACAACTATGAGGCTGCATTTTTGTATTGAGCACTAAATCACTGGACTATTAAAGACATTACTAAATGACAGTACGATGGCTCACCCACATTTGGCAGGGGGCTCACGTTTCTGGCCTGGTGGCGGTGCAGTTGTTGCAGGCTGATCTTCCTAATGCACTGCTCTGGACCCATAAATTAGACTGAGATATGAGGCCGCCCGCTCCACTGCCAACCTCATCTGCAAAGTGCGGCCAGTCAGGCAAAAGAGAGAGAGATCCAGCACCGTCAGGACTCTCCTCTCTGAAATGTTGCCTTTTCAACCACTATGACGGGCTTTATAATATGCAAAATTATCTCTATAGTGTGTTTCAACCACAGACTGTGTAAAGAAGAGGATTAGGGGAACCATTGCCAATCATCAACCATTTGGCTACAGTTGAATGAAGCTCAAAAGCAGTTATAGGACTGAATTTGGAGCCAATTTCATATAAGTAAAAGGAATTTATTAATGTACAAAACAGCAGAAATAAAAACACCAGGATCCTGTGGAGGTGGTTAACATTTTAAAACCAAAATGACAAAGCTCACTGCAGTAGTTGCAAAAAGAAGGGTGACAGTTTTACAGTGTAAAGTCAATTGGAGCCAGAGTTGATGGATCCGTAGGGGCCTCCCATGCTCACTTCCAGGTTACTTATGTGCATTTATACATTCAGGCTATGGTTATAACATAATATAAAGAAGGGCTTCAAACAGGCTCTAAAGGACAAAAACTGTTGAGGTGAATATATCAAATTTTCAAATAAATCAAAGTCTTTTTTTCTCTTTCTTTTCATTTTTCATTTCCTTTGTATATAAACAAGTTGTGTTTTGTTTTATTTGTGCATGTGTTTCAATAATCTTGCACATTTTCTTCTTCAGATCTGACACCATCTCCCATCTATAAACTTTCCCTTGTTTTCATGTCCAGATATCTTCATCTTGAGCGATTTCATCTGTTCTGGTTTAGTTCTGTTTTGAACCCTGGTTAGACCTGATGGAGACTGTGGTCCTCCTCAAGTCCAGGTTTAGTTCTGGGTGAGTGGATATGGTAGCGCCTCTGCTGCTGTTTTTTTAATCCAACGTTCAAGACATCTGTAGTTGGCGAAGGTATTTTCATAAAGGTGCACAATGTAACTTTCTTGGTGCAGGTTCTGCCATTTGCTCGTCTCCATGGAGATGTTATTGCTTTGACTGGAATATTTCAATATGACATTAAAGGACAAATATTACACTAGTTTCTGCTCTGTTATAACGTCTCCTTGTAAAAACATACCTGGAGTTGTGTTTTGTTTTATTCGCACACGTGTAACACACAAACTCTGCATATTTAGAGTTCTTCTCTCAAACACTGTTCCACCTTGTGATGTGGGGAAATTACAGGAAGTGCTCCACTATGTTTTTAAACTCCATACACCTTCACTATAATCATTTGGATCATGGAACTCCTGACCAGTAACGCAGGATTACTCAAACAAGTGTGAATAAAAAACAACACTAGTAACAAGTTGCTAACATGTCTGTGAAATATAGGACCTTTAAACTAATCTACTTTGGACACATTTCTAAAGATAATACCTTGATGAGTCATGTTCATTCTCTGAACATGACTCATCTGTGAGCATGACCTTTAACTTGTCTCAGTGGTGTCAGCAGCTTTTATGGAAATAGCAGTTTCATGTAATGCCATATTGTGGAACATTTGGGAAATAACAGCTAATGTGTCTTAAAAACTTTTAAAAGCGTATAATAATCACAATACAAAACAAGAATATAAAGTAATTTTTTCCCTACAAGCCCAAACTTGATTGAAGCCCTTTTTAAAATGCATAATTGTACGTATTGGAGCTCATTATTATTGCAGAGGGCAGATAAGAGGCGATCTGCTGCTTTGTGCGCCTCAAAGATTGTATGGACGAGAAATAAAGCAAAGCACACAGAGGCGCTCCCTGATTTGAATTGTAATTTCATTGGCCTGGCCCTTTTAAACCATTATGAAAATTGAAAAATCAGTCCGTGCAGAAATAAGCTAATTTGATGCTATGCTTTTATCTGTGATTTTCTATTACATTTCTCTTTCTTTGGTTTGACTGGGGCCTGTTTGAGCGGAGATTGCCTCAGTGTTGCTGGTATTGCCTTTATGGTTTCATTTGATTCTTCATGGACTGACACATATTTCGCTGGTGTGTAAAAGTGATGTACTTTAAAGCTGCACTGCGTAACTTTTCTGGTGAAGACGTTATTGCATTTCCTGGAGTGTGTCCATGGGTGATATTAAACTTACGTAACACGCTTTTCTTTCATCATGGGTTGGTCCATAGATACGACCCGTAAATTAATGCCACACACTGGACTATTCAATACAAATTAACAAAGTTTCCATGGTGACAAGCGGGCGATCTTTAGTTCAATTGATATTTTGCTGTATTTTCACGCTGGGGGGTTTCTTTATGTAAGTATATGTCCGGATTTTCAGAGGTTACCATGGCGATACGCAAATTAGCAAATACCGGCAAAGTTTTAAAAAAGTCTGAAGATTATTCAACACTAAACAACACATTTTCAAGAGCCTGTGTTTAATCCGAGCGTTCGCCGTCCTGTTCAGGTGTTTGGTTTTACACTAAAAAGGTGAGAGACTGTTGGCTAACGCGAGCTACCTTGGGATTTCATGGGTGATAGACTTGTTTAACGGCACGGATCTGCTCATCTGTAGTTCCAACTAAACCAGCTCTTTCAGGTTAGACTGCGTTTAAATCACGGTCAGATTTAAGTCTTAAGAAACCTCAGATAGTGCAGTGCCTACAGTTAGCATCACAACCCCGGGGAGTGTTTAAATATGAGCAGCAATAGAAATATAGTGACAAGAAAGAAAAAAAGCATTTGATTTTCTGCACAATGCATCCATAAACCCAGTTAGTAAATTGTTTAAAGGTGCACTCTGCAACTTTTCTGCTTGTTTTTGTCGAAATGTTCCACAATATGGCATTATATTTGTCTATCTCACAGTTTAAATGCCTGTTTTTCAAGGTATTTCTGTGCAAATGACCACTGATAATTAAATCAACACAATTTTACATGACTTTAATGCCATGCAGTGGGACATTCTGGGCAAAGCAAAACCAGAAAAGTTACAGAATGCACCTTTAAATAAAAAAAAAAACTATTTTAAATGTTTATATCTGTTGGGATTGCAGTTATTCACATTTTCTTATGATTCCCATGTTTATTCTGCAGTGGAAACGCAGAGAAACCAATGCACCTGCTCATTACGTTTTGACCCAAGAATTGAACTTGCAACCTCACCGCTAACAAACCGCGATGCTGACCTCTCTTCCACCGCACTGTACGCAGTTTGTCCATCTATTATGTGGGCCAAACTTATGCTATTGTGCAAATGTAGGTCAAGTGATAAATACGAAGCGTTCCATCGTGTACTCCAACTCACCAGGCTGCAGAGTCTCTGTCTCACTCCCCCACACGGCGCAGGCAGCTTGTTTATTCCACATTTTCTCTCGATTTTGGCAGCACGGAGCTCGGTTTTATGTTTAACCTACTTCTTTTACACTCGGAGCGGAGAGCTGAGCGTGCACCGTGGAGATTTGTGTTTAAGAAAAGCTGCTCTGTCACTTTTTAACCCGATCTGCAGTATTTTTACAACACGTTTGGCCTATAACAAATGAGCTTCTGGGGGTTTAATTTGTGTCCCGTCTCATCGTGGAACGGTGCAAACATTTAAAAGCAGTAAAATGTACTGTACTTAAAGGTGCACTCTGTAAATTTTTGGTTGGAGGTCCATCATATACTTATTTCTATAGATAAATCATCGCTCTGCCTTGAATGTTCCACAGTGTAACATTAAACTGCTCTACTTTACAGTTATTCATGTACAAGAAGTTTTATAGCTTAAAAATACCTAGAAAAACAGACATTCTGACTATGTGCGGGGTTACCTCTCCACAGATCTGACCTGTAACTTGGCCTGGTTTTGTCTCCATGGCGATAGAAAGGGTATCATACTGCGGAACATTCCAGGGAAAGTGTTTGACGGACTAGAAAAACCTTTATTTAAAATAAAAAAAAAATCACTGCATTTAATTTAAATTTAAACCTCATAATTTGTGCAAAATACTTTTACTTTTTACTCTTTAAGTAGATTTTAATATTTTTACTTTCATATTTTTACTTGCATAGATTTTTTCATGTGATACTTTTACCATTACTTAAAGTTTTGGGGGATTTTTTTATTTTTTTTTCTGGTATCTGTACTTTTATGTGATACTTTTACCTTTACTTGAGGTTTTGGGGGATTTTTATTTATTTTTTTTCTGGTATCTGTACTTTTATGTGATACTTTTACCTTTACTTGAGGTTTTGGGGGATTTTTATTTATTTTTTCTGGTATCTCTGTACTTTTATGTGATACTTTTACCTTTACTTGAGGTTTTGGGGGATTTTTATT
>KN491175.1:7904-42833 GCA_000787155.1 Scartelaos histophorus | reverse complement strand
ACTGGGAAAAAAATGAGAAACCTCAAGGAGAACCACAGTGAAGGAGAGATCCACTCTCATGGACGGACAGGCATAGATGGCCAGGACGTATCCATTGCTAATAAACTAGTTCCTTATCAGAACTAGTTTAAGTTGGAATAGTATGTATGGTATAATAAACAAATATTATTATCTAAAAAATGATAATATTGCCTAAAATAGAACATCAATCAATCGGTTTCGAGTATCACGTCTATTCTTTAGTTTCAAAATTGAGTTTGAAACTTCAGTATGGTGACTCTATGATGGGTGTGCCTTTTATAAACTAAAACATGCATGAATGGCACTTTTAAGGTTATTTATAGTTCTATTAGTTTACAGTTGAAGAAATGTAAGGATATAGTGAAGATATGAACGAAGAACATGTTGCAGAGGAGACATGAAGGCAATTTTTACCTGTTTAAAATGTGTTAGAACTTTGAAGTTGAAAATGTGCAGATTGGAGAGACTGTTCACAAGTTTATTGCATTATAATCTCATGTATACGTCTTGCGGTGCACATACTTTTCTTTATTTCCATTTGCCTAATCAGCTTATAAGTTTTAGACTTGTATACCACCAGAACACAACAACACGGGCTTTGATGCCAACCTCTAATATTGAATTCAGTAACTCAGTCTCCCACTCACTGCAGCACTTCACAAGACTTCCCAGAAAGACCTTCAGGCCTCTTTGATGGAGCAGATCTTCTGATGTTTCGCACAAGCATTCCACCAGAGAAACTCATTCTAACTTGCTCATCGAACTTATTCAGAAAGATGATTTATTTATTATTTATTTATTATTTTGATCAAATATCTCGACTCCATCAAGTAGCTAGTTGTGCCATATGAAATGTATTGGTTCCAGATATTAGCCAGTGAATGCCGCTGATGTCATATTATTTTACATTCAAAGAACTCCTGTTGGACACAAGCCTGCAGAGACTTAGAGAAATGTTACAAACACTTAACCGATGGATTGACTGAAATACGCTCCATATGTTTCTGGTTTGCTCAAGGAAAGAAATGTGCGGTCAGAATTTGTTCTATTATATGCTGCGTTTTGTTCGTATTACTTATTGGATGTTGCATACAGACAGCCGTCACATTGTATAAATATAATACAACTTTCTACTGTGGGCAATTGTGGCAGTTCATAAACACACATTTGCCAGTTATTATTCAATTTTAGAGTTTAAAAAACAGTTTGTTGTGGAATAAGTTCGTATTGGAGTTAAAAACACGTTTCTAATCAACATGGGGGTATCAGATCGACCAATCCGGTGAAAAATGTAATAAATCATCGCCGTGAGAGGCATTAATTAGAGTTATGTTTTATTTAAAGGAGCAATGTGTAACTTTTCTGGTGGAGGGTCCGCCACAGTGGGTATTTATAAAGTGATCTATCTCTTGAATCATTTACAGATGTTTTATTGCTGAGAAATGCATTGAAAAGAACACAGCAGGACCTTCAACAGGAAACTTACACAGTGCACCTTTAAGCATGATTCTCCAGTAAAAAGTGGACTAAATGAGGACAAAATAGAAAAAAAAAAATTCAGAATCATGTAGAGCGGGTCTATGTTCACCAGAGTGGGGGTTGTACAGCTCCCGAGCACCAGTCACCGTTTGGTTGACTCTGACCAGCACGTTTAAGATAATTTGGAATTTCAAAATAAACATATTTTATCATTTTACCTCATGCATGGGCTAAAGCTGCATTGCTTTTATTTTAGAGGATTTTTATTAATTTTTTTTTTTTAATTACATTTTTTTGTAAGAGCAACTTCACTTTTTCATTCCTTACTCATAGCATACACTCTTACTGGGCTTTTTTTATAGAAATACAATTAATATTATACAGATTTGAGTTAAGCATTTTGGCCCGGCCTTCCACAATATTTTCTGTTTCTCATCTTGCCCCAAAGAAAAAAATAAGTGACCACCCTGCTGTTGGTCAATTTTAACCTGGACTTTAACTTTTTTGGTTAAAGTATTGACCTCCACCTACTGTCAAGAGCGCCACCATCATCATTCTTCTTATGTGTATGTATGTATTTTGCATAGACTTGCTGATCTTCAAACCAAGATAAATTCTATACAAACTACAAAGCAGTTTTAGAGCCTCACAGAGAACTGGTACCTTCTAGACTTATTGGTGCTAGTGAACATTGAATACCCACTTTATATCATATTTAAGCACAGTTCTGTCGCATTTACTGTAAGTGGAGCTTGATGAAAACAACACGATTTTACTTATTAAGCCATGACATGCAGTTTCATTTAGTAGTGAATTTAAGATTGATAATGCTTTGCGCGGGAACTGCTACCAAAAATTCTTCAAGATTAAAAAGTGTATTTTAACTATGAACTATATGACCCGGGCCTCATGTTAAGCACAACTTGTTCAATGACCCAAATTAACTATGCAGACTAAAGATGTCTCCTCATTAAAAGTGTCTTTTAAAATGTAATTACACAAATGGGGATCAACTGCAAACGTAACCATGTGATTCTTATGCTAAAGGCCGGCCGGCTCTGCTTGGGGACTTGAAGGTCACAACATTAATCAGATAGGAGCGTCCCGTTCCCTGCAGACTCTTAATGATCTTGACGCCGTTGTTCATTTAGAGATCAAAAACTTGAAGCACTGTGAATAATGCAGAGGCTTGGATTATATTATTATATTTTTAGGACCCAAGGACCCAAAATGCACCTGTTAAGAGACATGCACCATGCAGATTTCAGGTTTTGTATTTTAGTGTTAAAACTGAACAATGTTGAGAGGGATCCGGGCATGTTTGATGCCCAAATCACCAACTGTTAAACTTGTATTTTTGTGTTAGCTACAACTGAGAGTTATTGTAAATGACCTGAATAAAGTTCGATTTACGACAAGCGTTTTGTTTCTCTTATTGTGCCTTATAATCCGATGCTCCTTATGTGTGGACAATGACACAACTGACATATTATTTGATACTGCGCCTTATAATCCGGTGCACTTTATAGCCCGAAAAATACGGTACATACACACATGCACACACACACACCAGCCCGAAGCAAACATGGCAATGCCGACACACATCAGCCTATTTTGCTTGTGAAAAATGTGCAGATTTACAAATTTGTCAAAAGGAAAGATGTCCGTGCTTTTCTTTCAACTGGATGTAACAAATGTTTGATTTTTTGGCTTGTTCCGCCGTTGCGATGTTCTGTATTTTCCCAGATTGATAATGTAGAACTCAACTAAGAATGAAACGCTTATCAATCTGTCATGGATTTTCTGATATGCATTTTCTCCCGCGTCTCTGTTGGACATCACCGTTCATACCATAAAGTTGGCGCTCCCATTTTTACATACTTCCTTTCACGCGTCCGTTTGGTCTTTAATTCAGTCCTCAGTCATCTGCCCAACTCTTTTATTCCCTCTCCCCACCCATGCTTTTTAATAGCACAAAGCCTAATTTTACACCCACCAGTCCTTCTATTTAATTACTATCTGTCCTCGAGCTCAATCAATAAGGAATGCAATGGACGGAGTGTCGAATGAGAGAGAAAAATCCTAACTCTTTGATTCAGAGGTGTAAAAATGACTGTTGATGTCACTGAAGAGCGGAGCAGAGTTAGCGGCGAGAGATGGCGAGGTAGCTAATTGGTCATAGGGGATTGATTTGTGCAAAGTCACTGCTGTCGTTTCATTCTCTCACACGTTCAAGTTCACTCTAATTCATTTTATGACGTTAATAAAATTTGACAGTTCGGAATTACTCTGGATTGTGCGTGGATGGAGTGGGATCATTCCGGCAGTTTCATAAGGTTTTTGATTTTAGTGGTGCTTGGAAACAAAAGTATTGTCAAGGGAGGCTTTCATAAAATTATTTTTGAAGCAATTTTTAATATTGCTTATGAATTGTGATTTTTTATTTTTTGTGTGTGTGTGTGATATTCAAATTGAAATAATCTTTTTCTTCAGTAATTTAGCCGTACTGTAATTTACTGTGTCTCATTGCATGTAAACAGAGGAATTGGCTTTTGACATCATTATGAATCTTTTCTTTCAGTGCAACCACATTTTATTTGTTTGTAATAAATGGTGCCGCAAACAAGGACTGTGCATGAGTGCCAAGATGGAAAATTGGCAGTACTGGCAGAGAAGGTCTGTATAAATAGACCAGCACATTTGCTAATTGAAATCTCATGTTTCTTGGGAACTTTGGGCTTGATAATGGCAGAATTAAGGCATTTTTATCTTTGGGCATTGACTCATACATGGCTGCGATTGATGCACGTGTAAGTATTATATGAGTGCCACAGTACACTTTCAATAAAGGATTTAGACACCAAATATGAACATTTACTTACTTTACTACTGATAAATGTGAATGTATGTTTTAATGTAATTGAATGCAGTAGCACATAGAGTCTGATGATAGCTTCAGCTTCATCTCGCACCACAACTTTGGAATTACTTAATGTCTATTTAGAGACATCTGACTTAGAATAATTAATTCATTGATTTTATTATTTAAGAATGTCTTGCTGTGTTTAGGTGACCTTGTGTTCATTTATAGCAGACCTCACTGGACCTGCAGTCACTGTTCACCCTTTGCCACACAAAGCCCCAGTGTGAGCAGCTCTCGGCACCAGAGCCAATGGAAATGCAGCTATAGGGCTACACGTGTGTCCATAGGGCTACAGGTATGTCCACAGGGCTACAGGTATGTCCACAGGGCTACAGGTATGTCCACAGGTAGCAGGAGACAGCCTATTGACATTGAGCTCTGAATCTTTCTTTGACAGACCAATGGCAGAAGGCAGTGCATGAAATGATGAAGCATGAGTGTGTGTGGCTGTGTTAATGCTAAGTGAGAGGTAATTATAGAGAAGAGAGTGTGAGCCTCTCCATCCGGTGAGCACGCAGGGAGCCGGCCTCCCCACTGCCTCCCACCGGCTCATTTATCATCATCTGCTTAGCAGGCAGCTCAGCGTTAAGGCAAACACAGACCCTGTGCCTCACCCCAGCTCACACAGACGCTCATATCTGCTGCTTTTATGGCACTTTTGTCCTTCTGCTACACTTTGGAGAATACCATGATTTCTCTGTCACTCTCCTAATCTTTTGTTCTGGCACTAATGTTCTAGCCTTCCTGCTCTTTTAAACAGCTGATCAGATCTACTGTCTGCATAGTACCTTTGACTTTCACCAAAAAACATCTACTTCAGTGCAGTGGATTTGAGGACTTTCTGCCTTTATGTTTGACACTGTTATATAGTAGCTGATTAAGACCTTTGCAACATTACACTGCAGTGTGGCCCATACATTAGCAATGACAATGATTTAGAGCAAAAACACCTTGTCCATTTAACAACCTCAGATAAACGTAATTTACTCCCTTAATTTATCTATGATGGATGAATATGTTAACATCAATTTAAAGTGTCTGAATCAGCTAAACGTGGTGCTGCTGCAGTCGGGCTCAGAGTAATCAGCATGCTTCCTTCTTCCTCTGGTGTGTATGTGATTCATTAATGGGCTCTTGTCGTACAACTGCAACATGTCAGGTGGCTGGCTCTGATACAGAAGCAGGCTAATATCGATAATTGGCTCCAACAGGTGAGGGGAAATATTGTCCCAGACATGAACAGAACTCCGGAGGCCAATGTACAAACACAAGTAATTTGTTTCAGGAAGTCATTGTATTACCGGAGACTGGAGGCACTTGTCGGAGGAATATTAAAACAATTGATTGCTGCACTCTAGCCATATTAAGTGCCGTATTTAAGTGACAAATGCAAAATGCATTTTTAAATAAAAATGATTACCCAAATTTCCCTTTGTTAGTGCCCTTGTCTTTTAAGAAGCTCCCATCCTGTACTGTATTTCAGTATTTACTGGAACATCAGACCTCATGAATCAGACTCAATGAATGTACTTGCAACAACTTCCCAATCCAAACTCTTTTACACCTCCATTTCTGCAGACATGCAGCTGATATAGTATTGCTCTCATTTGACAACATAAATGCTGTGGTAGAATGCTAGTATGTTTTGAGAGAGAAAATATTATAGAAAACTGACAGATAACCAAGCCACATCCCATTTCACACACTGAATACAACCATCGCTGACAAGGTTTTGACAAGAAGCACAAACAGTAAATTTATCAAATTGCAGTGTGTCAGATTCTATTTATATGAGCCCCCCTCTGGTGCACACCCATATCACAGGCTAATGGCCACTGTAAATGTGCTGATATGAGATGGCAGGCATTCATTCGGAAAATGACTCTCTTAATCTATATTTCATGAACTACACTGGTGATCGAGTGGGCTGATAGACAGTGTTAAGGACATTAAACAGTCATCGAACATGTCTATGGGTGTCTGTTGGTAAGCCCCTTTTGCTTAGTATGCAATTTGATGTATAAATTAATGGACCATTTTTTCCCTATCTCCTCTATCTTATACAACATAGTAGATATCACAACCTTTTAAAAGTTAGTAAAATGTATTCAAATAGGCAACAGAAATTGTGTGAAAAAGATCTTGAAGATTCTGTTCCAGATTTTCTTCCCATGTGTTCCCATGTGTCCAATGTGGCAACATAAGTGTGTCTGCATCCCATTAGAAAGCATTGTATTGTCTGATAAGGGCAGGAAGTGTATATTAGCATGCTAGTTGTTTTTTGCTGTTGTTGCTTTACTATTATGCCTCCTTTCCACTCTGCTTTGCTGTGAGAAGCACTAATAAACTCATCCTTGTGAATAATTAGGATGTTTGGAATGCAAGTGAGGAATAACTTTTATCACTACAAACCATAGTTCTGTTTTTCATGTTTTAAGACGGTAAACATCAGGCACAGCTCTCTGTATGGAGTCTGCCTGAGATCCAGAATCCCCACTTCTTCAATACTTTATGAAAAGGCCTGATTGACAGGTGGATTAGCCAATCAGGGACAAGCATGGTTCATCTATATCAGAAATAATAAAGAGAAAAATCACAGGGTACTACATGGTCACATTTGGCCAGGCTTAAGACGCATTGGAGGGCTGACTGATATCCATCAGTATAAGAAATACAGAGAGATTTGCCAGGCAAATATTGAGTAGGAAGGCAGTGCCCGAAAATACAGATGTAATTGCAGTTGAAACAGTGAACACTGAGACAGAAATGATTGTGTCTCACTGTGTTGTATTAGAATAGTTTATTGCAAGGCCTAAAGTGGGCCCAAAATGGAGGAGCCTGCTTGGGTCTGCTATGAACAGATAACGTTCTCAGGGGGAAGAAAGAAAGACTTTGGTTTGAAAGGAGACTACTTGTGACATCTATTAAAAGAATGACTTCATGCATAATTGTCAGTAAACAACGTTTTTTTAAACCATGAGTGAAAAAGCATCTGGAGGTTTGAAGATAAATTGCTGTCAAACCAAGATATGGGCAACTTTGAATCAACAAGAAACTTTATCATACCCATATAAGTTCACTTGCAAAAACTGCCGAAAAACAACCTGGCCATCCAGTCCACTTTGAACTGTATCACTGCTCCTCTCGTCTTCCTCGGGCCCGGTGGTGCTGCTGCTATCAACAGTCACGCCTCTATTGGTCATAAACACTTATCAGCAGGACAGCATCCCACCACTGTCCAAGATACAGCGGAACACAGGGACATTCTGCGGATTATCCAACACTCGCACCTGGATGACTCAGCTATAGGAGATGAATCTGGTTTCCTTTGCCCAGACAAGTTTCAAGATTGTATCCCCGAGGTGCATTTATGTGGGGGTAGTTTGGGTGAAACATATCGGTCTTGTGGGGATTTGGTCTGATATGGAGCGATACATATGTTTTGTCAGTAACATTGTGAGTTAATGCTGCTGTCATAGTCTTCTCATGGAACTGGTGTGAACGAAACAACTGTGATCTCACAGTTTTTGTTCACACTTACTCCATTTTATTAATTATCACTGTTCATTTTTCTCAAAAGAGGAATGCTGAAAGTAATTGTGTTATTATAATTATAAACTTTTTTTTTGGCTTTTATTTCAATGCCCATGCAAATTTGAGTTGCATCAGGAAAACCATATGGAAAGGAACAATTAAACTGTAACTTTTAGAATAATGTTATTTCACAGAATGGCTACAAATCAAATATTTGGAAACAATGACAAAAAAGACAAAAAATCTTAAATATGCGCATGGTATTTACACATTATTAATTTGTAATGAACAGATGCTTACTGTTGTTTATAATTTTTTTAAATTGAAATAATGACAAATATAAGTGATGCTAAGCAATGATTCAAGTTAGCAATATAATGGTTCTGCAAAACCAAATATGAACCAAAATAAGTAACCCTTAACCCCAGCTGTCTTCACGAGTACTGTACTAACTAAAACCTGAACCAGGAAATATGAGTGATGCACTTAAAGCTGATCTCTAAAACAATGGAAAACAAGTCCGTGCAGTGTTGTGTTGTATCAGATAGGAGCCTATCCGAGATAGAAGCGAATATATCAGGCTGGTACATGGTGAGGAAGCTGCTTTCCTCACACCCCTTCAGCAAGATAAGGAAGTGATGACACTTGCACGGTAACAATGGATAAAGCAAAGGAAATTGGAAAAGGGAGGGGTGCATGCTATAGAAGACTAAAATACATAGTGATATGGTTGTATGACTGAGAGAACGTATTAAGTTGCTTTGTAATCATATTTCACCATTTGTTATCACTTCACAGTTTTTATCACTTTTATTAATACACCTTCAAAGGTTATTTTTGCATTTTCTATGGTTTTGATGAAAGTGTAGAAATTGGCGAGTCTTGCCCTTTTACATGAAATGTAAAAATAAGTTGCCCACTTGCTATACATGTTATTTAATAGTTATTTAATAATGTTTGACTTGTATGCAGCTTTGCTCCCACCCATGCATCCTCTTTGGCAACACTGATGTTTGTATGAATAGAAATTAGGAACAAATTACTACCTTTTTTGTCCAGTCATTTGTTTTATAAAGCATGAAGTACCAGTCATAAGATGCTCAAACTTTTATATTTATTTTTTTACAGTAGCTTTTTTGCAATGTTCCACTTGTTTTCTTTAGTCCCTGAAGGTAATAGACCTGTCAGTGCAGTAATAATGATGAATCTCTTCTGTTCACACACAACCAAGAAGCTTCAAGATATGAATGTGAGTTTGGGTTTGTGTAAGCCAAGACCTAAGCATAACTCTGAACGCACACTTTAAATTCTGTATTCAATGTGGGTGAGCTCACAGGAGTTATGCTATTAGTAACTGGATAATTTGCCACTAATATTTCAAATAAGGATGTGTTACACTGAAGGAGAATCCTATGATGTATTTTCTGGATATTTTTAAGAAACATTAACAGTTTGAATGAACTGCTTTGTCTCACCATCAACTGATTATCTTTTGATTTTACACATCTATTACTGTTAATGTCTCTCTGCCGTCTACTGTGATCTGTGTCTGAGAAAAGCTCGCTTTTCCCATAATATATTCTTTTGTTGTTTCATCAGACGTCAGCAGAGGTGAAATCAAAGTGCTTGTTAAATTCAGTTTTATTATCACAGATGGAGGTGTTGTGTTTGTATTGTATATAATTCATAGCATCTGTTTCACATTGACAAGACAAGAATAGAATATAGGGAACAATTTTAAGGTACTTCAATGGAAAATATTCATATTCAACCATATACTGTCAGCAGGATAAGCAGTACGGTATATGCATTCTTCAACTTATTCAAGAGTTATTGGCTCTAAAAGTAAGAAAACAAATTGTGAGAATAAGGGAAGAATGGTGGGTGTTCAGGATGTCTTCTGCAGTAGAGGTTGTGAGAAAGGGGCAAAAACTGACACTGGAACATAAACATTTTATCACAAAAATGTAATTTGTATAAAACCATAGAATATCTTCATTGTTGCTACTGGAGTCAAACTTTATTTTAAGTTAGTGGAATGATATTGTTCAGTTTGTTCTCTTAACCTTAAGGCAGCTGAGTTTTCTTTGGAGGCACACACAGTACCAAAGCTTATCAGCTAATTAGTGTGATGATATATGGTTACAAAAGTTTGGGGCTGCTCTTGCTTCTTCACTTCTTCACACACAAATATGAAGCGCTTTTGAGACTTACATTACAGATATTCCAATTAGAATACTTTAAATTCATCATGAAAAACTCTCATTCCCTGTAGTTAAAGCATAAGGCCCCGCCCCTCACCGCTAGCGGCTGCTCTTTGGCTTTTGCTCAGTTAAACCTGACTGCAGTGCGCTGACCCGGATCTGATGCAGTCGACCTATATACAGTTAGCTGTGAGTGAGCAGCCTCCATCTGCAGAGGCAATATGCTTCACATTTCTTGGCGGGCCCCGCTGCTTATTGCTTTTACTGCGTTTCACACTTTGGACACTGAACCTCAACTCAACTCTTTGCTTTCTGGACGTCTTCTGGGCTGGTGTTCAATAGCCTCGGGGCCTGACCTTTCTGGCAGGCAGTGAACTGTCAAGTCCAGTTGCATTTTAGTAGTGCCATGTCAGTGTAGAACAGGAGCGCGGTGGTGTTGATGTTGACGTCTTCTGGCAGCGTCCGCGGGCTCCTGTGTCATTACAGGTCTTCAGCACTGACCTTTATGACCAATTCATACCAATAAAGATATCCACCTCACCCGGAATTCCAATGTGTTTAGTTTAAGTGCCAGGGCGGTGCAAAAGTTGTCACTTCTAAGAAATCAGAAAGACATTCACTTTGAGGTAAATGATTAAACACACAACTCACAATTCACGGATCAAAAGTTTAACTGCAGGTAGAATAATAACGACTGAATGGAATTTTTGTATTGGACTTTCCAGTGTTCTCATACTGCTGAAAACTCTTAACATAAGAGCTACATATTGTTAGTTTTTGGTTCTATTTTCTGACTTTGTGGGGTTGAATTTGCAAGTTTGTGTTTATTTCCTTCATAAATCCTTCATATATGCATTTTAATTCTACACAATGTAATCAAGTGTAGTGTTTAGAGAGTTTACATGAAACTTCACCAGTCCAGAAGATATGGAACATGTTTACCCAAAATGAAACTCAAACTCCTGTACATGAAATGACACCAGATCAACTGTGCACCGGCCACTGCCAAGTTTAAGACAAACATGGCAGGAATTTTTGTGACGGCGGACGGTGAACGTGCAGAACGGCGGAATGCAATGGGGTTTTGTGATTCCAAAACTCTGTTCTCGCCGGGTAATTGGGCTCTGGGGCTGCACCGCGGTAAAAATAGGAGGAAAGGTGCAGGTTGTCAGACAGCGCACAAAGCCAGGAGACATGAGAGAAAATGCTGGACAGAGACATGCTGCTTGGCGAGAGGTTGATCTTGGTCCCAGAGGAAGAGCATCGGAGAGAAAGACAAGTTTAAAACATTTTCTTGGCTGTGAGAGAGGAAGCTCTGCCAGTGGATTGGAGACTGAGTGAAAACATTTCAATGGAGTTTAATATGTCAACCAATTTCATTATTTTCCTTTTTTTTCCTCAATCTCCAAGGCAATAACTGATGAAATCCATTTTAAGCGCACAGGTATATTCTTTTGAACATTAATAATCGTGACAGAGAAATCCCAAGTTTAACCCAAGGGTGAAACCTCAGATACTGTGAGCCAACCTAGCAGCATAAAATGTTACAGTTCCCTCAATAGTCTTTATGTACTGTACGTCTTAAAACAGCTGTTCTATTGTCTGTGGTTTCCCATATTCGGACCATGTGTTATTTTCATCTCCGTACCAGTGAAATGTGGTACAGACAAAAAAGAAAAAAAATGTTTACACTTCTCCTTTGGACTTGTTTAAAATAAAGTCATATTAATACTTACCTAATATCTTCAGACAGTATTGCTAAGGCGACTGGACCACCTACAATGCAGCCCACAAAGCTCAGAGGAAATACTTTGTTTCTTTAGGCCTTTCTATTGTAATGCACTATTATAACTCTGCACTTTGTCCACCTACTGATGGTATTTGAGTTTAAAATTGTTAAAAATCACAAGCTGCAATAAATACACGGCAGAATGACAAGCTTTAGTACTGAGTTTGCATGTATAATGAGACATAGAAGTGATTTATTCAACGTCTACAGCTTAAATCTCATCATATAGCCCAACAAAAACCCTCAACATTTCCCAGTAATGCAAAAAATATTATAGTACACATGATAAATATTGTCCCAGCTTTAATTTATTTAATGATAAGTCCGTATTGTATCATGACGGGCCTAGTTGGTTTTACTTTACCGTTGATCCATGTATATTATGTATGACTAGTAGTTAAAATATCTTCCTTGTCTTGCTATATGTACAAAAAGATATATTTTTTCACTGTTATGGAGAAAATGGAAAGCCTAAAATCTTTTAAAAAACTGTACTAACCTGAGTATTACCCTTTTCCAGGGCAAACCTCCAAGTGCAATCTCCGACTGCTTATTTTATCATTGTGAGGCATTAGCTCTGTCATCCCAGAGTGGCCAGTATATACCTTGGCTCTACTCCAAAACAGATACGCTGGTAGGGAGTTGCTCTAAGGGCTCCAATTCTATACTATTTAGTTAGCTCTATTCCTGGCAGGTCTGGCCTTTTTACCACTCCCAAGCTTCGACTGTCAAAAGATTGGCTTTACCTTACCTTTAGCGCCCGGAGGTAGCTGGAGACTGCAGCCGTGCCGGGGCAGAGGAGAGCAAGGGCGTTCGGTGGAAAAGGTGTTTAAGAATGCAGCTCAGGTTTTCGATTGGCGTGAGGAGGGGCCGGCGCGGGGTGACAGAGTGTCTGGGAGATGTGGCGGGAACGCTGGGCTCCAACGCGCCGATGGGAGGGTCACCGGACGGAGCCGAAGAAGGATGCGGGTGATGGATGGCAGTTGTTAGGCGCGGTAATTGTGTTCAGGTAATTGACCCTGCACCCTCCCCCTTTTCTTTGCCCTCCTCACGCTAAGCTAGGCACTCCATCTCTCTTTCGGTGATGGGGAGAAAGCATCACACCGCACTGGACTGGTCCCCAACTCCTGGCACCGCCGCTGTAGGATTTTGTTTAGGATTTGCAAGCTTTTAAGTGCGTTCCATGTTTAATTTCCATCTATGGCTTCACTGCAAGAAGTGAGTGAAGAAGCAGATTGGATTGGAGAGTCGACTTAGCCTAATGATAGCTTTTGCGTACCTTGACTGGCTTACATTAAGGAACATGCTAAGTCCGCCTTAAAATCTACCCTGAGTGACTTTACATGCACCTGAAAGTGTTACGGGCCTATATGAGAAAACCATGTTTGAATAGATGTGTGAAAATATAACATGCACTTTACAGCTCATGACTGAAACACTGGGGAACGATACAAAACTGAAGCATGAAACTGGAGCAATCTAATCTAGTACCTTAACATTAACCTTAACACTGTGGTTCTCCCTGAGGTTTCTTGGCTTTTTCCCACTGGGTTTTTTTTTTTTAGTTTTTCCTTGCCGAAGAAGCAGGGTCTAAGGACAGGAGATGCTGGGACAATTATCGATTTGCCTGCTTGTTGTTGGACATTCTGTATTTTTGAATTGTTAATTAATTACTAATTATTATTATTATTATTATTTCTTTCTTTCTTTCTTTCTTTTTTTCTTATTCTGCTTCATTCTCTGACATCTTTGTTTGCTAACTTAACAATTTTGTGAAGCCTGCCCAGATAACTGTTGTTATGATTTTGGGCTATACAAAAATAAATTGAATTGAATTGAATTGAACATAAAATTTAAGAGGGCCACACTAAACTCTCCAGAAAAAAAATGTTCCCAAAATGAAATGAAACACAATTAGGCTTAGAATTGTTGGTCATAGAAAGTTTCTCTTGCCCCAGTACAGATGTCTGCTTTGTACTGTCTGCATTTAATTCAAGGGGTTTACGGTCTGATAATCAGGAAGTGCATTGTTAGCATGCAAGTTAGCATTATTGTGATGGCCTCTATGCTCTCTGAAGGTTGTAAAATAATGTGTATAATTTAATTGGTTTGAATAAGAATGCTTAGAATACGTTAAATAAGTGAGCAATAAATCTGGACATCAGCAAAGTGTTTGATTGAAATTAACTTTTCTGTTGTGCGAAAAATCAGCGACAGCGTCTTTAAGTTCTAAAAAGCTGAATAGTGGCAATCCTTTACTTTTTAACTTATCAGCATTTATAATCTTCCATCTATCTCAAGTACGGAAATCAATGATTTATGCACTATAACGTAATACAATTTGGGATCTTAAGTGCATCTAAACTCCACAATTGCACAACAGTTTATTGATAAAGCCAATCCTTGTGTGTGCGTGTGTCCGTGCGTGCATGTGTGCATGTGTGTTTGTGTGTGTGTGTGTGTGTGTGTGTGTGTGTGTGTGTGTGAGCAGAGTCTACACCAAACGGCGGTGATGGCTTGATCTGAAGCAGCCGATGATGTAGTGTCCTCTTCATGCATCAGCAGATTATAGCAGCATTTATCAGAGCCCCGCGCCCCTTCCTAATAATCAGCCTGGTATATCTCACTCCACCACATCTGATTTATGCCACGCTCTGCCCAACGGTGACAAGTTTTTAAACAGAGTTGGGGAGTATAAATAATGACTGTGACTGACTGCTGAGTCTATGGTTTGAAGCAGTGCGCTGTAGGCAGGGAGATTAAAGTCATCATGACCCAACCATTTCAAAACTGACAGCAGCCCAGTGCAGCACAAAAGGAAGGCTGGAGCTATAGAAATAAATACTAAAACAATGATTTTAGAACAGTGTTTCTCAAGCTGTGAGGCGTATATATCAATACATGGGCTGCAGTGTTTATATAAAGACTATGACGGCGCAAAGATCCATATTTTAATTTTATTTAATACAATATTTTGTTGTATAAAGTCACTTATTACCTCTACTGAACAAAAAAGATCTGATTATGGATTAAAAATGGTTATTTCTATATGTTTATGATAACACCATAAGCATAAAGTATAATTTGTTTTACCAGCTCAGTTAGTTTTTAAGACTTTGTTGGTGAAAATTAGACTATGGGGACCACCTCCTTTATTAATAGAAACACTGGACTGTTTCTGGTGCTATGTGGACCCTCTGCTAATGTGAGTGAATCTATGTATTATCTCTTGAAATATTCCACACCAGGACACGGTTAACTCATTGCTGCTAATAAACATCACATTTCTAAAATGGCAACAGCAAAAAAGTGCTTTTCTTTTATATTTATGGACCTCTGTGATATATTTTGAAACCTCCCTCACTTTTTCTGGAACTGGATTAAACCCAACCGCCAATTATTATTCATTGTAAATTTAGTTTCTCATCACAACTCACAACTATCAAAGCTGGTTATAGATGGCCCCAGCATTTTATATGCATATCATTCATGTGCTTCTTTACAGTCGTTTTAACTGCGTAGATCAATCTGAACCTTTTAGAACTGTGCAGTAAATTAGGTCAATGTCGCTGGGCCAACACAGCCTGTAAAAGACCTTTCTCCAACTCTCACAAGTTAAGAGCTATGATATTGTTCAGTCTAATTCAATTGCGGACAGGAGAGGATATGATCTGTCTGCCCTGACTTTCACTTATTCACTCTGCTGAGAAGTTGCTGTGAAACGTCTTTTGGCACATTTCACTGTAGAACTTGTGTGAGGTTTTGCAATTTGCTCAAAAGGAGAAAATAGAATGTCTCTCATTGTGTGAGTGCATTATTCATTCTCCAACAGATGGCTGTAAAGGAGACTGGGAGCTCTGGATGACTGGCCCAAAGGGCGAATGACGTCGTCTTGTCCTTCTAAATATTATAGCAAGATACTGTGGGGCTCAATCTCATTTATGTTTTTCAGTGTTATAAGTTTAAAGAATTCGACCCTTAGTAGCTCCTATAACACCTAAACATGATCCTTATAAACAAAATCCACAACAGTTCAAAATATACACTGTAGGTTGTGTAACAAGCTGCCTGCACACAACCTGTTTAATATATGTGCCCAAAATACTGAATGCTAAATGTATCACATACTCTGTTGTAGTGTAGGACTAACCCTAACCCATTGTATGTAAAAAATACCATGTCCTACTTTCATGTTGAAAGGTACTCAAAAAGCACTTTGTTGAAAAATGTACATTCTGTATGAATTCTAATAATTGAATAGCTTTCCACCTTTCAGTTATAATAAGTACATTTTACAATGACCTAATGAGAATACCCTTGAGATGAACTCAAGTGTGATTAACATCAAATTAGGCCAAGTCAGCATCATCGACGTTGGATAGATTTTGCACATGTCTCTTCCATTCTGCAAGGTCATTATGTCATAGGCCTCTGCCCGGCCTATCCCATAATGACCCACTGAGTCGGACCACTGCTCTATCCTCCATCATTTTCTCTGCACTCAGTAATTCCTCACTTTTAAATGAGGTTACATTAAAGATGCCACTACAGATTCCACAAGACAAAGTGAAATTCAATGAAACCAGGTTGAAATCACTGCAGCCAATGTAATAAGCTTTTTAGCCAACATTTCCAGAGCAGCTACAAATCCAATCTCTGCCCAGGCCTGAGTATATTAAAAAGAAATCACATCGAGGCTACATGGTGTGTAGCAGTCATTTGGAGGACCCCACTGTATGTCTGATGGACTGTCCAGGAAGGCCATCGCACTGAACCCCCTTTTAAGTCAGTTGTGAATCCTTTAGGTAAAATAAGCTCAACACTTATAGGTTAAAGAAATCACCCAAAAAGTTGCATGTGAAAAGTATTGAACTGGCTCTATGCAAGGATAGGATGAGTTTTATGCTCTGAAACTTGAAAAATGTTTGTTGAGTTTGTAGCTTTTTAACAATAGCATGTGTTGACAATGGCAAAGAAAGAAAACTTATGTGCATGTGAACAAGAAGTTTGGGTTCTATTAACTCCTCAGATCTAGTAGAGGTTCCAAGACTTGGTTCCATGTGGTGATGTTTGTAATTTTAGATATTGTAAAGATTGCTGAACTTAACACCTGAAATTGGAGCAGTGACATGATCAAAACAAGCTGACGGACTTTAGAAATACTAAGGAGTTTTTTGGTTTACAATGCTCAGAAGTATAAGAGGGGACACTAGGGTTTTAAGAGTTGGATGGAATGGACCATAAATGTAATAACGAAAACAAAACACAACCCCACATATGTTTTCACTAAGGAAACTACATAAAAATGGTTTGAAGCTTTAAACGTTAGATTTGCATAACTTTTGGGAGCTGGAGCCTGTATATTGCTGCATTCTCCAGCTAAAGTGAATATTATTTGTTTTATTTACCGTATTTTTCGGACTATAAGGCGCATCTAAAATCATGACATTTTCTCAAAAATCAACAGTGGCCTTATAATCCAGTGGCCTTATGTGTGACCTTTGGTTGTGTTTAACCTCCAACCGATTTTATGTTGTCCACATTAGTCTAATAAGGTATTAGTGGGCGAGTCAGGAGGAGTAATATGTTGGCGACATATAGGGCGACTGTGCAACATACCGGTAGTTCTGCCGTGTGCTGTACAAGGACCCAAAATGCACCTGTTAAGAGACATGCACCATGCAGATTTCAGGTTTTGTATTTTAGTGTTAAAACTGAACAATGTTGAGAGGGATCCGGGCATGTTTGATGCCCAAATCACCAACTGTTAAACTTGTATTTTTGTGTTAGCTACAACTGAGAGTTATTGTAAATGACCTGAATAAAGTTCGATTTATCCGACACACGTTTTGTTTCTCTTATTGTGCCTTATAATCCGATGCGTGGACAATGACACAACTGACATATTATTTGATTCTTTGCCTTATAATCCGGTGCACTTTATAACCCGAAAAATACAGTATGTTTTTTTTTGTTTTTCCACAAAAATTGAAGAACATACTAGACTTGAATTCACTCGTGCACAGTGGAATAACATCATCCTTGTGCACTTAAAATGACCCCTGAATCTTGGCCTCTGTTGTGAATGGCATAACTCTACACTGTGCCAATTCACACTCCCTCACTGACTCTGCCCGGACACGAGGCCTGACTATTCTCTCCTCCCATGTTTACCGGTCCAGAGGTCAAAGGTCGCGCTGGATTGTTTACATTCACCCGCAAAGCAAATCCCCTGCATCCTTCTAAGGCTATAGGTGACTTTAAGACTAACTCTGCGCTCACTTTTTCCTTCCTGTTTAGTTTAACTCTACCGCCGATAACTCCCTCCAAGACTTTCTCCAGCCTTTTATGCTCAGCAGGGGTGTCTCTTAAAAGAATTCACATAATGGGAGATGTTTAAATGTGGACTGAAACTTGGCTGAGCAAAAACAGAAGTGTTCTTTGAAATACTACTTCATATAAAAGGTATTTGGTGCTTTTTTGGACAATATTGAGATTTCTCTATCTATAAGTTGAATGAATACCGGGGCTGAACAATTGGAGGAATATTATGGATGGATTTGCGATATGGCTCTTTTTGTTGCAGTCCACCTTTTCAAACACACTGGGTGGCAATAATGTTTGAGACTTAAATATGAACCAATAAAAGAATCACATTAAATTTTGAACATGCATGAATAGGTCTGGGTGCCTGATTTTTATGGTATTTTAAAAATATGAAAAACAGGACGGGTTAAAAACTTTTCAGTGCTCCAAACTTATTCCTCACTTATGCAACATATTCCTCACATTTATAGTGTATTATTACCACAACTTTCTAGCAACTTTTAGAGGTCAGAGCAGCTACTACCTCGATAACAGTGACCAGAAGTATTAGTAGACCAATAAAACACTGTATAATTAAATGCAGAAAGCACAAAGCGGTCTCATTTTGAACATATTTGAACTCATTTTACTTTATTACATGAAAAATCACAAACAGTCACACATGTAAAAATCACATTTAGTTCTCTTCACAGGTAAATCCAGGCAAATTTGCTAATTGAAACTGTTCAAATTGCGATTTAGTTTCATTTGTAGCTCATTTGGCAGCCCTAACCTCTGGAAATGAGTCTACCATTGTCCATTCACAAGTATAATTTTAGTTTCTTTGTTATTAGGGAGCTGTGAAGTTGACCCAAAGGAATACAAAACAAGCGCATTGTACAAAATGTGTGTACCAATAGTGTATCATAGAGGAATCCCAGCCAAGCATTCTGCCCCCTACTCTTATTGTTTGGGGTTCAGAGCTGTGATTGCCTGCTGTTGTCTGGCAGAGGCTCTGAGTGTGGCTTAGCTGGACTCATCTCAGCTTCTATTATCACTGTTACACACTGGTTGGCCGCACTATACCTGCCGTCGTCAGCTGTGCCAGTAATGCACTCCGGCCAGATAAGTGCCTCACCTGTGCATCTGCTGCAGCTCTGCGCCGCCGTTAAGGATCCCTGACAGAGAGTTGGAAAAGTTCGAGAGCATTACTCGTCGGCGTTGAGGTGGCGAGGCCTGTTTGTTTGCGAGTTGTGTGAAAGTGCTGTGCGTGTCATTGGCACAAAGCCTGCTAGACGGATCAATGATAAGCGGCTGCTGCAGCGCTGGCTCCGCTTGACATGCCACAATTTAATTTGCCCGCTCTGCCTGGGTGAGGTTAATGCTGCAATTTCTGACGCCACAGCACCTCACACCATCAAAGTCAGTAATGGCTCTTGTCCACCTCTGAATTTATTAGAAACAAAGTAGTAAACTAGGACACGCTCTTCAAAACATACCATTTGATAGCTTATATTGTAACTGACTGCATTTTTTTTCTGCTGCCGATCATAAACTGTATAGAAATGGACTGAGGGAGTGTAACATCACCCTTGGCGTTTGGTTTCAGCCACATGAAACTAATCAAGGCTAGAAGTTATAGCAGCTGATCTGCGACCAAGCTCCATATTTGGAAATCCGAGTGTGAAACCAAAGAGCCAATCAGGACTGAGGTTTCTTAATGTACCTTAGCAACGACGCACAATCGCTGTCAGTTTAATCTATTGCTAATCATCTAATGGCGTTATTTATACCTTAATTTCTGGACAAAATAGCAAAAACCCATGCTTAATTATTATTTGGAACACGGCAGGTAGCACGCAAGCTATGTCCATAGAGTTTATGTTACCAGTTCAGACAGAGTTGGACACTAACTTAGAAAAACTTTCTTGTGACATTGGGCCAGCACTGCAGTACTTATACTTGCAAGTATTTATCACACACCCAAAAAAGTCTTTCTACAATGTGATTCATACTTATGTCAACCTCATTGTTACACAGAGATGGTATATATATGCATTTATAGAAAGCAAAAGTTGGAATGTATAATTTAGTTGTACTTTTTTCCATCTTTGCTACATTATAAAAAAGCATAGCAGTATAAAAACAAGTACATAACCATAACAGCCACTTAAAACTGGACCTTTTAACGGTGCAAAGGTCCGTAATGACACACCTGATTTTGTTTTGAGGTGTGCTCGGTCAAACAGCTGCTTAATAAGAGGGTGAATGCCGTGGAAACAGCGATGAGCCCTCGTGAGCAGGTACAGCCAACACAATAGGATTACAGCCCAGATTGATCCTGGCTTTGTGCGCCTCTGTTAGACTAGATTACCATAGCCGCGGCATTATTGTGTGGAAAATGAACCAAAATTTATTTTCAATTTGCCAACCTCTTGAATTGCATTTGGTCACAGCTGTTTGCAAAACACGAATGTAGTGAAGCCAGCGAAGTAAAGCCTTACAGCCTCCAGATTAACCAGTTTCTTGCTGATAATTTTACTACAAGTTTTACTGAATAAGCTCTGTTCACTGTTAAGCATGAAATCCATAGGGAGACAAGTCCAAGATATTTGATTAGTTCCTTTGATGCTCCTAATACCCTGTATATAGGGTGTCCTGTATATATGTAGGACAGCAAAAAGTATATTTGTTGGTACAGTTATTGACAGGCTTTCTCAGACCAAGATTTACAAATTTTTTTACACATTTTTACATTTTTTTGTGGAGTTTTCATGTACTTACTGGTACATAGTAAATTAGCCATAGGATATTGTGAAAATGGCATGACGGTAATAAAAAAAGAATTTAATTTCCAGCAGATAAAGCTATGAATACATAAAGTAAAATAAAAAAAATGGCACTTAAGAATTCAAAGTTGATTGATTTATGAAATCTTACACACTCTGATTCATTACCAATGTGCCAAAGAGGATTCTGTCTCCGTCTGCGTCCCATAAAAGTTTTCACATTTACTCTCCCATTCTTCTTTCCGTTAATACAAAGATGCATAGTTCGCTTTGCAGCCTGACCATCCAGTCTGCGGTCATTTGTTATTATTATTTGCAGTGTGCTTGCCTGTGGTGGAGGAGAATTGGAAACGGGATAGCTCTAGTCCTAGTATTTTGGGTGCAGTTCTGCCTCAGTGCTCCAGGCTGATTGTGATGCAGCACAGTTTGTGCGTCTGCCTCCTCTCTCGCCGTCTCCCGGTGAGTGTTGCTCTGCTCGGCCTCAAACATTTGGAGGGATAACGGAGGAGGGGGAGGTCTAAATGTTTATGAATGTACGACATATGGACATACTTGGTTCACAAATGTCCAACCCACAGAAAAAACAAGCAGTCTTAGATCTTTACTGTCCATTTTCTACACCTAGAAACAGCCTTTATATTTGAAGTTCTAATCCTTGAAGAGCTTAATGCGAGAAGGTCTAGTAGAATTGCTCAGACTTCCCTCACCCAAACACTTCCTCTATTTCTGAATACGAAACAAAACAACTCAACTCATTTTGCTGGTCAAGAAGGATATCTGGAAAGTAACAATATCTCAAATCCTTAGCCAAAAAAACAACCAACCAAACAAACAAAAAAATAGACAAAAATACAAGCTTTTTTCATTTGCGCTGAAAAACATGCCTTCATACTGTGAGCGGGCATGCGTCACTACAAAGCCGACTCTTATTTGGCCTGCAGGGGGGGCTCCACCTGCTCGTCTCCATAGAAATGCTGTTTCATTGACTAGAATATTCCACAATACGGCATGAGAAAAACCACAAATGTCATCAGCTTTGTCCTCGTTTCAAACCGTCTGGTCTCGAGTCGTGTTTGCTTTGATCATTCGCTTTGGCTTTTGCTTCTCGGTCGTCACCTCATGTTTTTTGCACGTTCTCCAGATCTTTATGCGGTGTCAGCCCGACATATGGTGAAGATTAACCGCGCGTTGTTTTGTTTGTGGATGTGCATGTCCTGCAGTAGCCAACGCGTAGCAAAGAGAGAAAAAAAAAAGCCAGTTGAGCATGTTCAGGATTACCATCATCTCCATGGTGACTGCCTCCTCCTCCCTCCTCTTCTTCTCCGTGTGGGTATAATCCATGTGCTGCTGGTACGCCCACTCATTCGTCTCCCATCCCTGCCACCAAATCTGAATTCTGAAATTGCAAACGGAGTCATAAATGAGATTGAGTGCCGTTCTCTGTATTGATTGCCACTTCGATGAGTACTCGTGATTTGTAATGTTACCCCCCTCGAGCTCTGCTCCACTACAACGAAGGCAACGAGCTCGCCATGAACAGACAAGGCGAATTATGATAGGACAAGAATCTGTTTCTACTAGGTAAGGCGTTTTGTCCATGCGGCTGCAATAGGGCGATTGATTTAAAGGAATTACTACTTGGAACATGTTAAAGATGGGTAAAAAGCATGTTCCAAACAGGGAGTGAGCGCGGCGATTGACTTTTATTGAAAAAATTGTTGCCTTTTTCTCTTTAACTGTTGCAGAAAGGTTTATCATTCTCACCTTAAAATGTTAATTTTACCCACTCTATATGATGCTGGGGTTTTTATATCACTATTCTGTTCCTAAATTAAGACATGAGCATTAGTAACTGTCCAATCAAGGGCCTTTTTTCCGTCTAGCAACAATTTAATTGACAGTCTTGTTGCCACGTGCCCGCCCCCTGCCAAACCTGCATTGTGGGGGTAAAGCACCTTACTGGCTCTTTGATTTTGTGCTTGCATTTCCAAATATGGTCTCTAGAAGCTATAGCTGTAGCCTCGACTGGCTTCATTTGGTTGCAAACTATGGGGGACATCACTTTGTCCATTTGTATTTGTATTTTTTTTTCTTTTTGACAAAATAATTAAATAAAATATCTGGTCACAAACTATTGATAGCATATTTTAGGGAACCCACTAGTGAGATAATTTTGGACTATTTATTACCTTGGGTGTCACTTTTAATAAGGAATAACAACGACCATGGAGGAAGTTCAAAAGATTTCCAATAATAAAAAAAAAAAACATAGACAAACCTGAAAGTCTTTGTTGAAACTTCCCTGGAAAATGCTAATTTTTTAACTTTATTCAAACTGAATATTTTTTCCACAGTAAAGCAACTCTGAACATTGCACACATACTTGAAAAATAAGTAGTGAGTCTGAAACATCCAAAGTATGAGAGTATTTGAATTTCACATTCCAACAGTTTAAAGGGTTCAATCTGCTTTCATTTTGTCTCTGCTAAAATATAAGCTGGATATATAGATGTACAGATCATAAAAAATTATATAACATGAAATAAACAAATGAACAGAGCCTCACTTTGAGATATTAACAGATGTCTGACTATTCAAACAAAAAAATCCTCTTGTTTGTGTCTGTATTTTGCATGGTTGCTGTTATACCCTTGAGATTCCAGGCTGTTGCTGAGAAAGTGTTCTTAGTTGAAATTCCCCAGCACACCAGCGCATACTTAGCCACAATAAGATTCACAATCCCCCTGATTTCCTGTCTCTTTCTTTTGGGTTAGGCCTACGCTCCACTTATTACCATGTTTACAACTTGTTGGCATTCTGAGAGCTCGCGTTGGCTTTGGTAGCAGTGACATGGAAAATAAAAGGGGGAGAATTCTGAAAACATGTCAGTAAGTAGCCTGTTATAAGAGGATCAGACATGCTCGAGTGATTCTGGCCCTTAAGTGTTCCAAAAGAGAATGAGGGTTGAATTATCATTTAATCCCAGACCGGTCAGTGCGAGGCGGTGGCGGAGGAGAAACGAAAACCAAGGCTTCATTTGGGCAACAAAAGAATGTGAGATGCGGAGACTGGGAGCGGGACAATGAGTCTTTCTGTGGAGGATGAGGAAGGTCAGGCTGGGAGAGGAAGAAGAAACTGGTTTTTGGAAGAGAGAGGATGGTGGTGGTGGTGGTTGGGGCATAGCTTCAATTTGAAGTCTGTAAACAGCGGCAGAGTCACTGGAGCAGAACAGGTGGAACCGTCCAGCGCTAATTCTCCATATTCCATGTTTAGGAGTAAACCGATAAAAGTTCTTCAGCAGAGAAATTGGAAGTTGCAGGCTGATGTAACTTAAAGTAGCTACAAGAGTCATTTAAAGGTGCAGGGTAAGTTTTTGGTTGGGGGTCTGTCACCTGCTTGGATATACCAAACAACTCTACCTTGCATTTATTAAATTTAGGTGGTTTTATTGCACAAAAATACCCAAAAAAACAGGCATTCTGACTCTCTACAGATCTGACCTGCAACGTGGTCTGTGTTGTTCTCCATGAAGATAGAAAGGTTTAAATCCATATGTTATGGCCCCAGGTCTTCAGTTTGTATTTTTGTGTGTTTTGCTGCCATTTTGTTCCTGCTGCCTGAGCCGTGGTCCCTGATTGGTGGAGCACCTCTTCACCTGGCCCCGCCTACAGCCTTCTCCCCCTATTTAAGAAGATCACAGCTCCTGTTCAGGGCTGCTGGACTTTGTGGCCAGTTTGCCAATGTGTCTCATTTGTCAGTCACTCTTTTACGTGCTTTTTTGCACTTTTTTGTGCTTTTACGTGACTTTTGTGTGTTGAGACGCTTGGTTTTGTTTAGTTCGTTCTGTTTTGTGCCTTTTGATTTGGTCACTCGATTCTATTTGTGGGTTTGTGGTTTTCTTTGGGACTTTCATGATTTATTTTAGTATATTGTGTCCCTTAGTTAATCACTCGTTTTTGTGAACTCACGTGACCCGTTAGCACAAAGTGAAGTCACGTGACCCGTTTTAGCACAAAACTTGTTAATCCTGTTGTGTTGTTTCTTAACTTGGTTTAGTTTATGTACGTATTTTACCATGTTTTGTTAAGTTAAACACACCTGTTAATTAAACCTTACTTATTTATTCAATTTTCCACCTTGGTGTTTTTTGTTACTTCCCACACCCTAGCAGAGCTGGGTCTTAACATTGGGGGCTCGTCCGGGATGTCAAACGTTTGAGACAAAACCATAAAGAAAAGACTTGACGAACCTTCCACCAGAAAATTGACTACACCAAGTGAATGTGATTTTAAAAACATTTTGGGGTAACTTTGACAACCTTATCATGTTTGTTGCAGTTGTAATCAAACCAAGTGCGAGACACATCCATCTTCTAATGATTGTTCATAATTTCACATAACAAAATACGCGATGATACTCCCTATAAATAAATGTGCTCTTGTTTTTCAGTAGCAATATCTTGTGTTAAAATATTCCCCAGACACAGCTGTCATATTGCATGTGTCTTCAGTACAGAAAAGTGGAATCACAGTTGTACATCTATAAAATCTGTCTCAGCAGCTGCCTCTGTTTCATTTATAAAACAGCAACATGTCACAACAGTGCTCCAAACCAAAGTTAGACATAATACAGTGAAATGCGTCCGATAAGGCAGGAGTAATGCTATTCGGTGAACACAGGCCTGTTTGTTTGGTTATGAGAGGCACGCAGATAAGACAAGATAGAATGTTTTCATTTGTGCTCAATCTATCGCCGCCTATCTCATATATAAACATAAAACATTTTATAACCCTATGAGAACACTGCCCTATCTTCTGTCCAATAAATACATGCATATCTCCTATGTCATTCCCCTTGAAAAGAGCAGACTAAACCAAATGGAAGGTTAGTGTCATCAAAGAGAAGAATTTAGTCATATAAAACTGTTCCTTTTCACTCATTAAAAGGAAAGACAACTCCAAACTTAACACTTAGAGAAAAATGCAGATAATGCAAATGGTAAAAATATTATGCAGATTTTAATGGCAAGGTCAGTGCTGATATTTAGCCTTTTTATTTTGTTTAATTGTGCCAGTGGTTTAGGGGCAACCATTTTTGCTCATGTTGGTATTGATTATTCAGTTTTTCAGACTTTGATACTGAGATATTATTTAATACTAACAATATTACATACATAACGGTATTCTTATTGAAATATTACTGATCTGTATCAAAAGTCGTACAATAACACCTAATATCTGCAATGTTGCATCAGGCCCTTACTATTATGACAGACAAGATAAATAGATAAGAAAACAGAGACAAAAATTGGGAAAAGAAGTACAAATTTAGTATTGTGACAACACTAGTTTGTGTTAACGTGTTTGTCTGTGCCTGGGAATGAGTTATTTTTACCATCACAAGTTAAAAACCGTGATACTGGAAAACATTCCAGCTGTAAGATAACATGAATTATGGTTGAAGCAAATTTGCTTTTATAAGAAGATTCCCACCAAAATGGGATGGTTGTGTTTACTTAAATAATGACTTTATTATAGTTATTTCAATTTCAATTTTGACTTTCTTGCCAGCACTGCTTCTAGTTTTCAGTAAAGCAAATAATGTAACATCTGCTTTAGATTTGTTGGCAGTGGTTTAAAAAATAATATTGTAATTTTGAGGTCATAACACTGTATATCCCCTGCTCTGTGTCATGTGTGTTTTCTATGTGCAGCCATAAAGCACAAGTCTGTGTGATTAATATTCAACTTACCAAGTCCATTCACATAGATTGATCAGATATGGAAACCCTATCCCCTTTTTACAATAATTGCTGATGTGATGCATAGATAAGTCCTGGGTTCCCCGTATGTAGTAATGTAGTATTAATAATAGACCTATGCACTTAATCTTAATGTAAGCATATCATTGCTGCACAGCTCACTCTCTCTTGGTAATTTTTATGCCAGCGGTAGAATGATTTCTTCTCTTCAAGTTTAGATTTTCATTCCCCTACTCATAGTGTTTTACCATTATTGCACGCCGTGAGACTCCATCGAGCAGTTCGCTACCTGTGGACATGCTTGGGAATTGCTGCAAAATGCTTGTCTAAATGCAAATGGAACCAGGTAATTGCTGGAGTTGAGTTGAAATTCTATCATTTGTTATACTTTTTGGCCAATTCTGACTTATTCAGTTAATTTCACTATGCACAGGCACGCTAGGAACGCTTCAGTTTTGACGCATTTTAACTTCACTTTAGTTAGCATTTCTAAACAAACCATAACCCATACTGTTGTGATAATAGTTATGATCTTAAACACATTACTTTGTTGTTTGTATTGTAAC
Source organism: Scartelaos histophorus (assembly GCA_000787155.1). Taxonomy (NCBI): domain Eukaryota; kingdom Metazoa; phylum Chordata; class Actinopteri; order Gobiiformes; family Gobiidae; genus Scartelaos; species Scartelaos histophorus. Next base: position 15,461 of record KN491175.1, on the reverse strand, counting down.
ACACAAACCAATCCGTATTTTTCTACATTTCCTCAAGAAACTTTTCTTTTTCGTTTGTAATTTTAGAAGATCTTTCCTTTATTTGGCTGGACCCACATTTCCATCTGTTTCCAATTACACAATCTTTTGGCTGGGACTGTTAGGATGTGAGGAATCCAAAACAAGCTCTATCAAACATGTGACGCTAACTATATAAAATGATAGTTTGACAATCAAATTTTTGAAAAACCTGACAAACATGCACATATATTTAGTCATAGTGTTATTTCCTAATGCCTTTTATTATATTTGTTTTAGTATTGTGCAATCTGTCAACTAAACCTACAGTCTGCACGAGGTATTTTGTTTTAATTCAGTTTCCAAGTTAGAATAAATCCAGTCCAAACATGTCTTTGTAGAGGTCTATGAGGCCTATCTTTTATCATCGATTAGAAAGAGCATTAAACAGCACTGACTTACCTCACTGACGGTACACACCCAGATCACGTTGACCCTCCTCGGACCACGCTTCACGCACGCTGATAAGAAATCCCTCATTCACCAGCACCCAAAAAACTGATTCAAGAGACCCAAAGCAGAACTGTCCACCAAGGACTATCTGTGGAAAGCTGCTCCGCATGAGCTGCTGAGCTGTCTCATTGATCTGGCTCTCCTCTGAGTCCAGCTCGCGCATTCACTCTTGTTTTCTACGCCTTGGTGAGTTCACTTTGGAAAACATCGCCCGTGGGAGAGGTGGAGGAGACTCTTAAAACCCTTCTTCGCCGAAAAATAAAGTTTGCTTATAGCCTCGCTCCGGTCTGAAACCATGATGTCATCTCTTAAAATGGAAATCGTATGCATGCGTTGTTGGGTGCAGCTTTATGTACACGCTGTCATGCACGGTCCAGATATGAGGCAAATTGGGCTCTTGCACATGCATTAATATGGATGTGGGAATGCATGTCAGCTTTACACGCCACGCTCCCGTCTTTAGTTTGCACAGCCATGTCATGAGAGCAAAATGGAGGTCTGAATTCCAGCTCTCCCACTTATAATTTGATATCCAGGGTACCTTACATTTCACTTGTGCTTTTGTCTCTGTTCTCCCTCTGTGGGCTAAAAACAATAAGTATTCGCTGAGCTGCCTTTTGTAGCTCTTTGGCCTTGTGCCGTGGCCGCTCCTCAGTGGGTGGATTTCTCCTGTCTGCACTAAAGCAGTTTATTCTAAAGGCTCATAATGTTCACGGGTTGTATGAGGACTTGTGCAAAGAAAAAAAAATCAACACCTTCTGCTCTGTAGGTGTTGTACTGAGAATGTGCTATTGTGATCTGCTGCTAACGGATAGAACGTCTGTTTGTTATCCAACGATTCGCTTCGACACATATGTTAATCTCTCACTGCTAAACTGTTTTATATGACGAGCTGTTTTTGAGTTTAACAACAATACAGATGTTGTTAAAATGATAAGAAGAAGTAAGAAAAAGTCCTACCGTGATTGTTACATTTCTTGAAGTAGATAAATAGAATAGGAATGCATTGTGTAACTTTTTCTGGTCCTTCAAATGTTTTTCTCGATGGAAATGTTATGGATTTGTATGGAATTTTTCACAGTATGGTATTAAATCTTGCCATCTTGCCATCCAAGGAGACCAAATCAGACCAAGTTACAGATCATATCTGTGGAGAGGCAACTCCACTCAGGCAGAATACCTGTTTTTCTAGGTATTTTTGAGCAATAAAGCCACTGCAGTTTAATAAATGCAAGGTAGAGCAAACTGTGTAGACCATTTCAAGCAAAGCAATGACATATCCATAGAAACAAGCCGGTGAAAAGTTACACGGCACACCTTTAACTTAAACTAATCCTGTTTTTGTAAGTAGAGTCAGTAAAATGATCCTTGCAGCTTCTTCTACTGACGTTTCCCCAGTGAACAATGATTATTAACAAAGAGATGCACGCCTTATCTGTGCTATCAAATATGGCATCAGACACTTCTGCATCTGTTGGTCATCTTCAGGTTAATTATTTCTTTTTTCATCCAATAATCCACTTGGTTTTTACTTACCAGCTTGGCATTTGAAACTGAGAACTGTCACTCTATCCCATATATGTAGAGATAAGAGATGAGAGCTTTGGGACGCTATCAGTACCAGCAGCTGCCCTATACTGGTATTTTTCCAATGTATGGCCGCCATTGATGGAAGCGGTAAACATAATGAGATAACGGTAGCACAGACAGACATTAAACATTTATTGGGAACACCTAATCCTTTTTATAATAGCCTCAGTCTGTCCAACTTATCTCATGACATTACCAAACCCTTCACCATTGCAGTGTCTTCAAAACTCCACGGTCCATTTGGGAACTGTTACCATCTTAGACCTTTTACAGTTCTTCGGGGTAGACTTTTGCATGCTGGTTCGTGCTTTTAAAAATACCATATTAAACATACAAAACTTGCATACGTGAATTCCTCTTTTTTATGGGAGTTTCTCGAAGAGGACAATGGCTTCAGCTGCTGTGTCGAGAGGGAAGCTGCATTTACCATTACACGCGCGAACCTTGAATCGTTTAACAGTTACGGGCTAAACATGGCTGGCCAACGTTATGAAGGAAGTGAACCCTTTTTACCAGCGTCCTGATATGCTGAAATGTCCAATCCGGTTAAGTTTTTATAAGCTTTTAAACTAATTGACCGTATCGGCGTGGCAGGGGTCACTCCTTCCAAATGAACGGCTTTAAGGGTGCGGACTTTTATGACTGCGGTAACCAGCTTTTGAGAGAAGAAAAAAAGTGATTCAACATAAAATTTCGTTAAGTATCTACTCAAAACTAGGCCTGTCACGATAACAAATTTGTAAATAGAGATGATGAACGATAATCTTGAAACTAATTTATGCCACTGACACAATAACCTAAGAGCAAATTTAAACCTATAGCCAAAAAAACAACCAAAGATTTCCAAGCTGTCCCCACAATAAATTGACCCCCCCAAAAAATAACTCAATATCGTCACCTTCCTAAAATAATCGCCTAAGTCACTTTTTTTGCCTAAATTTACTTTGCCATAATTTATGCCATAATTTCAATGTTGGGGGGAGTTTTTTGTGTTTCCTGAAAAACCTGAAAAAATGACTTATGCGATTATTTTAGGAAGGTGTCGATATAATGATTATTTTGACAGACGTAGGCAAAGTGCTCAAATGTCCAATTAATGGAAATATTTGTTTGGACACATGATGAGAGTTGAAAGACTTGTTACTTGGCATCTAGAATACACATTTCTTCCATTAGTTTGGTCACTGTTGAAGAGTTCAAATAAGTAATTGACAGGTGGATTAGCCAATCACGGACAAGCACGGTCTGTCCATATCAAATCAAATGAAAGTTAAAAAAATATCAAAGAATCTGAGTTAAATCTGAGAAAAATGTGATTTTGTTCTTAATGATGTGCTCCTTTGTTGCACGTGCATCACTGAATTAAACAAATCTAAGGGAGTGGTGACCAGACTGACATCTCTACATAAAAGACAGAAGGCAATACAAGAAACCAAAACCAAAAATCAATAATTCCTTACCAATTTACATGTGGCTAAATCTTTGCCACAACCCCTAATAGCCATTTCAAACGGACAGCCTTCTACTTCTCATTATATGCACTCAGTTACTGCACTCCCCTGTAGAATCTCCTATCAAAAATTGTACATTGACAATGGGAAATACATAATAAGCCACTGTAATTTGTCTGCATTGCCACATGAGAGAAACCTCGGTCTTCCTTAAAGATTATATTCCCGTGATCGATCAATGGTAGCGCAGGGGATGCGCTTTGGACGAGCGTGAGGTGAACTATGGGCAGTCAAACCGTATGATAGGTTGCAGAGAGCAGCCTGGATTCAATCTCGGACAAATAAATCATGGCTTAATACCTGTCCAATATAATTCCTCCTCTCCATCTGTGACTGAAATACTGGCTCGGGACCATGGGCGTGAACTGGAGCCCACATTTAAAGGTGAGGTGAATAATATGGAAAGGCCGTATGGAGAAGATGGAGGAGTTGCAGAAGCTTGGAATAAGTCTTATAAATTAGTATCAGACAATGGATCGTTCAACTAATGACATATTCAAATGCAGTCAGATGTTTGTCGTTTATTGTATTGAAATGATAAAGTAAGGAATAAGGATATTGGCCAGGGATCCAGACTGGTTATTTATATTTTCATCTCATCTGAACTCCAAGAAGTAAGACCAAGGCCCCTACTGCATCTTCAGTATTGGAAAAGTGTATTTTTGTGTAAAATTGCTATACTTTTTTGTTCTTTTTTCTGGTAATTCTCGAATTGCATACTCCACAGGTTACAGCCTCATTTAACACCAGGTTATAAGTTGCCAAGCGATTGTTTGACCGACCAGCCAGAACCACACGCTTTGTCAAAACTTTACAAAGACGAGTGGATCTGGAGCTGTGTCCTTCCACCCTGATTTCAGAGGGCGTGATTGACAGGCAGATTAACCAATCAGAGAGACAAACATGGTGATTTACATGTAACAGACATGAGCTTTTTGCGGAATTCCGCGTTTTTTTAATGAATCTGGTGGTACCTGAGATTCATGCAAATCTGCAATAAAATTTGTGGGAGGGGCCCTTAACCACAGCCCGGACCCAAGCTAAAGCAGCTGAAGAAATTAAGTCTGTTTTGACCAAGAAGAATTTGCATCAAAGCCATGTGCATTTATCACAAGCTACCAAGATATTCCTTATAAGGCAATCTGCTACGTTCGTATCTTCCGAGGCTTTGATGACAAAGGGGAATCGGCCAATCAGAATTCAGAATTCATATTTTGCCCAGATTGCATCACAGAGCACCTAAAATCCAAAAGTTTTCCGGCCTATTGGTTGTAGGTCCCACGATATATGTTCAGTGATTTTTTTTCAAAGTCAGGCTAATATCTGATGTAAAAAAGGGGGAAAAAACAATATAAAGGACTGAGAAACGGCATGGATTTATACATTTTGTTCTGAATTTTTATTCCATGTTTGAGAGACACGTGATGCAAATTAGCAGCTGTGGTTGGAAACAAAGGTTTTTCAAGCTCTACGGTCCATTTCCAGACCCTTCTGGAGTCGATCAGAATGTAGAAGGGTGTTTTAGTCAATTTAGCCGCATCCGCCTCCTTTACTTCACCTCGAGCTCAAGCTGGAGGAAGAGGTTTGAGATTGGGTTACTTTGATTAAAAGATTGGAAAGGGCTACTCGGGGCATAACAACTGTAACCTAAGATAGCCCCTAGTCTCCAGGTAAATCGGTAGGATTAAAACGACAGGTGTTGCACGCTTTTTCTATGCGCCCGTGTCACACCTGAGATTTCTGTGCAAAATCGCAACATTAAAAGGCAAATGGTTGGAACCACTTTGATGTATTATGTCTCTTCGCTATCTGCGGGATTTGTATTCTGGCAACAAGCCGCGTCGTATTTCATTACATGCAACTTGTTAAATCAGTTAATGCAAGCTTGATTCCAAACACCATTCACTGGCATTTTGCTGAGTTCAAATTGTCTGACAAATCGGGAAGGCTAATACTTTTGAGTGGAGAGGATTAAGGCGGCATCCTTCAACGTTGCGCTCGCAAGCCTGGAGATTAGTGTCTGATAAACAAACACTCAATTAATGATGCTACGGGACACAGGTTCAAATGCGTTTTCTGGCAACACAAGAAACAGGGTTGATGTGATTACTGGCACAAAGGGGTATTTCCATTGGAGCAGTAAATAGGGTCAAACCGGTCTAAAAGGGCTGCTTCAATGGTGCTTCTTTTATGGGCTTATAGCGTTTGTATTTGAAGCTGTGAGGTTTTTTTTTGTGTGCCTTTTTGTCATTTGACCAGATTTCTAATGCCGCTGGGGCAATCTGTCAGGAACAACACAATATAATAAGGGCACCTCAATTGACCTGAATAAAGCATGAAAAAAGACTTCAGAATGAACAAAAGGTTTACTGTAGACTTAAATATGGGATAAGGATTAATTAAAGGGCTCATATTATGCAATTTTCTGATCTATGTTATAATGTTTCCTCATCGCAAACATACCTGGAGTTGTGTCCTGCATACTCTGTTCCACCTTGTGATGTCATGCGGTAATACAGGAAGTGCTTTTTGGTGTTTTTAAACTTCATACAAAATCATTAGAATCATCACCTTTTAACTTGAAAACCACCACTACATGACATCACAAAGTGGAACAGAGCATTTTGAGCTTTGGAGATATAAACCAACTAATAATTATGGACTTCTCAAACCTCTGAATGAAACAAAACACAATTCCTGGCATGTTTTTGAGAAGATAACATTACAAGAATCCATTTTGTGTAATTTGGGGTATTTACGCCTGAATCAATCTTAATAAAGTTCATAATTTTGCAAAGTTGTTCTGAAGGTAATTATAAACTTCTACCCTATATCCAACCTAGATTATGGTGAGAAGTTTGTCGATAAGGTGGAAGTTCTACATCATGACAGGAAACTACACTGGATAAGAAAAGACCTTTCGAAACATCACACAACATATCGAAAAGTTTGCTCATCAGAATTTTGGGGTTGATACAAGAATCCAGACCTTTAATGTGTTTAAGCTTTTTGTTACTTGTGGTATTTTGAGGATTTTTACCATTCAAAAGATCCTGTGTTTGGTTTAATTGCCAATCGCTATAGCAACAGTCCTAATTTTTCATCACTCTGAAACCCATGGATAGGAAAAGTCAGCTGGCCGGGCAAATGGAAACCCTTACCCAACGTGTACCTGCTACGCTGAGAATGATTCTTAAAGTCTATTCATTGTGGCACACAATGTTTGTCTGTTTGATTTATTCAGGGTAAAAGTCCCACCTCATTTACTTCGCTACTTTAAGCCTGCCTTGAGTAACAGCAGATGTTTGATGATTTAAGTTCCGCCTTTTTGCTACTTCTTCACTAAGACTTCTGTGCCGTTCTTCATCCTCACCTGAAACTAAACACCTGAACAAAGGCAGTGGAAAAGGACCATGACCAAACTGTAAAAAGCCCACTCGGTCAAGCTGCACACAAGAACAATCGCCTCGAGCTCCTTGCTTTACTATGTCTGGCCTCCATCCCCCTTTTCATTCCAATTTTTCAGGATCCATTCCCAGACTTTATCTTTTGTTCGAGCCATTTATTCCACTGCAGAAATATGTGGATCTCTTTGAACCTTGGCAAGAAGAGGACAAAAGCCTGCACCAAAAGGCTGGACAGTATGGATTTGTAATGGTCAAGCAGCCCCCAAAAAGTGATGGCTATCATTAATGGCTTCTTTGCATTGCTCCTTCCTCTCAGTCCACCCCATTATTCCCACACGGGCTCTTAAAACGTCACAACAGGTTTACAGCATGGAAGATTCATTTAACATTACACTATCGCCACAGGGGCATTGGCTTGCTGCCTATAAACGGAGAAAATAAAAGGGAAATGACAGAACATGGTGGCTCATATGCCAAAACTTCCAACTCGTTCAGGAAAAAGCGCTTCACTGCTCCTCGTCACCCAATAATGGGAGGAT
>KN491173.1:2017-17870 GCA_000787155.1 Scartelaos histophorus | reverse complement strand
ATAATAAGTATAATAAAAATGATTTAGTGTGATTTAAAACACACCCCGGGGTACAAAGGATGCCCCTTTCACACAGAGAATCCCTCAGCCCTGAGTGTTGAGCCGATAGAACAGGTGGATGTTCCACTTGTAACTCTCAAACCGCTCACCTGACCAATCTCAAATTGAGAGGGTGTGATTGTGACAGTACAAATGTTTGCAGTGCCAGTTTTGTATTGTTAGAGTAAAAAATGCCAAAGATACGGTCATGTGACCATGGGTTCATTCCAAAAGATGTTTTGACTGATACCTTTGATGCACCCGTACCGTTGTGATGACACCCTCTGAATTTGAGATCGGTCGGGTGAGTGGTTTGAGTTATGCCTGGAATGAGAGGCATTGGAAAAACATATTAAAGAGGGTTAAAACAATTTTGTTTTTAAAATCATCCAGGAAAGGAACGCTTGGGTCTCAGAGGTTAAAATAATCTGAAAACTGAAGTAAAAATACAAAATGGATTTAAACACTACATTTTCAGGAACGTGTGATTGATTTTTTTAATGTGTTTGATTTTGCAACAGTGGCAGAAATTTTATGTGCGAGACTTATTAAATCAGTGCCTACGGTTCTACACTAGGTCATTGGGAAAGCCTGTAAATTTTCTTTTTTTGGTGATCAAACCCAGGATCAATGATATATTTTTGTTTGATCAACACAATTTGGATGATAAAATAGATCACGAATTTCCTCCAAAAGAAGCCAAACCCCGTGGCGACGCGAACCACACGTGACCGCATTAGGCCCGCGCATTACCGCCGCAGACACATCCCTCATTGAGTTTGAATGGGCCTCACCGAACCCACGTCAGGCTGAATTCTCCCGGCTGTCTGTCTGAGGCTCTGCAATCAAAGCCCAGCTCGACTCACTCTGACAGCCTCACCGCTCGCTCAAAGACTCACGAGGTTCACTATAAGGAAACCACGCGTCAACTCGAGACAAGGCAGCTGCAAGGATTCAAATGGTGTTTACAGAATCAGCTGGAAACAATGACATTTTTAATCTCGTAAAGCGAAAAACAAACTGAGATCTTGGAGCACGGCGTGGTTGAGATCATGTGTAAAGTTTGGATTGTTTGACGCATTTTAACTAGAGATGCACCGATACCGACTCTGAGACGAGAATGTTTGAATGTTTGAAGTTGTTCAGAAAAGATTTGAAGGATAAATAACAGTTACATAACACAGTTGGCTCTCCTCTGTAATAAGTGAACTGCGTTTTAACCAAATAAGTGCCATTTTCTGACCCTAACGCTAACAAGGACACGAGAAGATACTTAAAGTCAAAGTCAAAATAAAAAACGTTTAATTTATTCAGTCGACGTGCCTCAGGTTTGTACCTTTCCCACTTTTATGTTTGTCAGTAAGGGCTACGGGATTTCAAGATCACCTGAACTGCGACTGATTTTTTATGACCCAGTGAAGCTCTACCTCTTCTTTTTATCTATCGAAATTGGTATTGTAACTGAAAAAGCTGGATCAGTGCATCCCTAATTGTAACAAAGTAAATTGATTTGTTGTTTGTTTTAAAAGGTCAGGACGTATTTTGCCATTTGAACTGTAGAACTTCATCAAAAATGTTGTAGTAACCTCTCAGATCTCGCCCTGGAAAAGAGCGTTCTTTTCTACTTTCTGTTTCAATGTCCAAACTTGTCCAGACTTGATATGTTCCATTAACATGTCATAACATTCTAAACAAAATATATAACTTATTTTACCTATGTGTAGTGGGTTTAAAAAAGAAATAACTAAAAAAATGTCGTAGTCAAAACAGTATTGGTGATTTTATTTATATAAGTGTGCAAAAACAGTGAAAAATCTGAAAAATTGGTATATTTACAGATTATGGTAGTCTCAATATTGCTCTCTTTTGAAGTACGAGGCTCCTCCCCCAAATCAATTAACAAACAAAAACAGGCGTTTTTCTACAGATGGAAATAAACAGGTTCCACTTTTAATAATAATAAAAAAAAAAAGTCATAAACATAACCAGAATACCAAAACCAAAAATATCCTAGGTATAAACTTTAAACACAGATTAAAAATAAGTTTAAATGGTTACCTCTCTTCAGATACATAAATGATAATACTTATTTTGTGCTGTAGTACTTTGCTATATCGTTCTGATTGTTTCCTCTCGCTGTATTTATGAATGAACTGGTGTCAAGATGATGTTATGAGGAAGAAAGTCTAAAGGCAGCACAAACTTCACACTACACCTTTTCTGTTTGTGTATGTTAAATATATGTTTATGGAAAATGTATATATCTGTGACTGAAATAAATTAATCAATCAAACAGATAAAAATATATTTAATTTCAAAATGAATGTACTTTGATTGTTGATTCTGTAAAAATCCACACTTTCTCAGTCCTTAATGTATTTTTTTCTCCTTTTTTTAACCATAGACCGTATATATGAATGGACATAGCTAACGTGCTAGCCGCCGCGTGCCAAACAGGAAGTGCTCCAGGAGGCTCTTCCGGATCCTTCTGACCTTGGCTCATTAGGATCTTGTCGCCGGTGAGCCTCGTCATTTTGGTCTTAAAATGTTCTTTTTAACCCGCTCTACATTAGCCTGATTTTTTTCCCGCTATTTTGTCCGTCAAAAAACTATTCTATTGATAAGAGTCTCATTTGAGCGGCACTGAACACTATGGGTTACGTCACGCTCACTTAGTCCATTTCTTTTAGACAGTCTTTGTTTTTTCCATGTAAGCAGCCATGTTTGTTTTGGACGGCTCAGCATGCGCATCTCTGATTGGATAATCCACCTGTCAATCATTTGGGAGGTAGGATACAGCTCCAGATCCACTCGTCTCTGTAAAGTTTTGTCAAAGCGTGTGGTTCTGGCTGAACGGGTAACTGGAAAAATTATAATAAAATTAATTAATAATGACTTATTTTGAGCTCAAGAGCCGCTTGTGTAAAACTAACCAGTTATACTTAAATAACGTGAAACAAAATGTGCGCTTGATTTTGAAGGGCTCTTACCTGAGGCCACACCCTGATCACATATTTTGACCCGAATGACCGGGAGAAGGGATGTCGGCAGATAATTGGATAATTTAGTTTGAAGTCTTCATCTGAGGAAGGACGAGATTCTTTCAGCTTCTTTCAGGTGAAGTGATCCTCCATTAAAACGTGTGATTTCTGTGAGAGGCCGGTTCATTTAGTCTTTAAAGAGCCATGATGAAAGCCAGATCCAGACGAGGAAATGAGCTGGCGTCATAATGCATTAACACAGTGGAACAGTGCGAGCTTTGAAGTCTACGCCGCACTTTTAACCATTCAAATGTTCTTATATTTCATAATCTTAAAACATATAATTATTTTACTTATGTTAATGAAGCGCTGTGTAACATTTAAAGTAGACGACCCTCATCTGGATACATGGAATTTTCTACAGTTTGAAATTGAACTCATTTACTTCGGCCAGGTCAAGTTACAAGTCAGATCTGTGAATAAAATAACAAAAAGACAGTGTGTTTCTGATGTATTTTTTGATTATTTTTTAAGAAATCAGTGAATACGTACAGTGAAATTCAATAAATGCAAAAGAAACATGTTTAAAAGGTCCAATATTATGCAAGATACCACAAGTGAAAAGTTGTGTTAACGTGAGCGGTCCTCAAATGAAATTGAAAATGCGAGAAACAGAAAAAAAATGTTTAAAAATCCATAGTGTGCTCAGCTGGCCGAGCTCCTAAAGCTTTTTTAAATTTTTAAGTAACGTTTTGGCAAAAAAAAAGCCTTTGTCAAATCATTTTTTTCTTACAACAACACAAAGAAACGATTTAAAAGTTCCAAATCACGTAAACGTATTTGAAGCTTTTCACACCTGATGTTGACTATTGTTAAATATTCAGGGAGGCTCTGATTTTCACTCCATTTCATTATATAGGCTTGTTAGTTAAATTAGCGCGCTCACAACAATCAATTACTGCTTCATGACAATGTTAATCACAACTTTCACTTATGCAGTCAGAGGTAATTAAAAGTGCGTTCTTATAGCATCGCTCTCCCAAACGAGACTTGTTTAAATAATTCTACGAGGAATTAAAAGTAATGTTTTATTGTTTTATTGAGAATCCCTCTACATTGGCGTAAAATAGATCTATTAAAAAAAAAAGTGCATGTAGTTACGAAATCAGTAATCAAATGAACATCTCTCTTTTTGGTGCTTGTCTCCATGGAGATGTTATTACTTTGGCTTCCAGAGTATAGCATTTTATCAAGGGTGTAACAATAATCGAAATATTGTGATATCGTATCGTTAGAAGTCTCACAATAATATCGTGGCCCTCACAATATATTGAATCACAAGTCTCTTTGTTTAAATTCATTGTTGTGGTGCAGAAATAGTAAAAAAAACAAACAAAAAGAACTACATAGACCATGATCCTTTGCTGTTTCAGTGCAGACGACGTGAAGAAATAACTGTTCAATCTTATTTTTGTATTATAAGAGCACCAAAAGCTTATCAAGGCATTTTAAAAAGTAGCATGTTCCAATTTCGTAAGCCTCTGTAAAATATCGGAATAAATATTGTACTGTGAGATACATGAGAAAATATCGTAACGAGAGATTTGTAGATTTGGATATCGTTACATCCCTAATATTTAGTTGTTACTTTTGCACTTCAGCTTCAAAGACTTTTCAAGCTGTTCAAAATGTCACTGATACGAATAAGACAATAAATGTTGCACCAAATGACTGTACAAAGCTTTTTAAAATGTCAGTGATACAAATAAGACAATAAATGTTGCACCAAATGACTGTTCAAAGCTTTTTAAAATGTCACTCTTATTATTATGTATATCGTAATATCGTGAGCCTCCCCACAATATCGTGAGCTTCCCCGTGATATCGTAGTAAATATGGTACTGTGAGGTTCATACTTGGACATCATTACACCTCTACATTTAACTTGTCTGTGTCATACTGTGGAACATTCCAGGTAAAGCAGGTGACAGACCATTCATCAGAAACGTCACACGGTGCTACTTCAATAAAAATATATAAAAATCAAAGATTAATGAGACTGCACAAAAGATCCGGAATGACTTTAATGAACACACGCTGGTCAGTTCAAAACGACTCCATTAATAATTTCCTTAAGAAAACCATATAGACGATGTGACCTGCTCTCGCTCAGTACAGTGCTGCATTATAACATAGATTTTCATTACGACCGGCTCCTACCCATTACCACGACCATCAAAGAAGCATAAATGATATAAAAGATGAGAACCCCTCGTGCTGCTCTCACATCTCCTTAAGTACATTCAGAGGCTTTGTGAGGGCTTTTATGTACATGCCAGGCAGTAAGTCTGTTTGAACAGGTAGCAGAGGGCAAACGCAGCAGTGGGGCTTTGCTCTTACTGTTTTTTGGGCTGTTTTTTTTCAGTAGCCAAAGGAGAAACCAAGGTGAGCTGCACACTGGTCTAGTTTTGGTAAAAATACGAACATAGAACTTTTTTTTTTTTTTTTTTTGTTGTGAATTAAATAGTTCAGAATTGATTTATTCTTCTTCAATTTTACATGGGAATAATCGTTCGGAATTAAGGTTTAGATTTGTTTTATTTAATTCCGCTCAATGTCTGGGTGTCAGGAAGGTTCTGCTTGGACGGGGGCCGCGCGAACGTATTTACGTCAACCGTAAGAAAACGCACAATCGGCTGATATCGGCTTTTTTGTCATCTCGGTTTGTCGTTATGCCCCGGACACAAACATGATACACACTTTGTTCATAGTCGTCCGATGGTTTTGCTGTTGTGTGCTTTGCTTTGCTGTTCTCCTGCTTCAACTGTTTCCACTTGTTTTTCATCTGTGCAGTATCTGTCCTTGAACCCTCCTTGTTCAAACCTTTCCACTATCTCTTTGAAAAGGTTTGTGTTTTTTCTATTTTCCACCATTAACTCTGTTTCATTATTTGTAGTTCTTCCAGTGTATTTAGTAAAAAAAAATGTTGGTTTGAGACCATCTGGGCTGCCATCTTGTAGTGTGTCATCATGTCAAAACTTCGACCCAATGAACATGCGCCAAATAACCGAAATTAGTTTTTTAAGAGGAATAAACGTTTACATGATTGAGGAATCAATTAATTTGGCTTAAAAATCTGAATAAACCACCCATTTAATTTGGAATTCATTTCTAATTAAAGTTATTATAAGAATAAGGTTGGATATTTTTGGCGCTTCTTTCCTATTAAAAGTTTCATCTTCTACATCCTTTCCATAGAAAAAAGTGAACTAAGTGAGCACGACATCACTCATAGCGTTCGACTCCAGCCAAATGAAGCTCATGGAGGCGGGTTCCATATTTGGAATTCCAATCATGAGTATCATAGCAACCAAAGAGCCAATACGGATCAATGCTGTTGAAGGTAATGCCGCTTCCTCCCCACAAAGCTGGTTTAGCAGGGAGTGGACACTTAGCAACGCTGTCAATCAAACCTCAAACTGAAAATCCCAATACAAACCTGACAATTCTCACCTGCTTGTCTCCATGGAGATGTTATTGCTTTTGGATGTTGCACAGCACAGTGTTCGGTGGTGCAGATGATGCCACCATGACAAGTTACAGCTCAGATCTATGGAAAGGAGACCCCACTCATAGTAAAAATGTATAGTTTTTTTTTTTTTTTTTTCAGCAATAAAACAACTGTAATTACTTGCAAATGTAATGCCGTACTGTGGGATGTACCAAAACATTTCCATGGAGAAATGTCATTTGATTTGATGTCATATGGTAATACAGGAAGTGCTTTTAAACTTCATGCACCTTCACTAAAATCATTTTTGACGATTTCAGCTCAGGAACCGTCAATCTCTACGGAACATAAAGCAAAAGATAAGCTTCATGACATCACAAGGTGGAACAGAGTTTTTTGAGCTGAGATGAAAACAGACTAATAATAAAGCATTGCTCAAATGTGTGTGAACCAAACATAACTCAGCTCCAGGTATGTTTGAGGTAACACTAATTTGTGTAATATAGGACCTTGAAAATGTGATCACAAACAGATTTTCTAGGAATAAAAATGTGAATGTACAGCTATTGTTAATATTCTCACTTATAATGGTGATCAGAACGGTGTCTCCAGTTACAAATAAGTAAAATTAATTTGTAGTAAAACATAAAAACAACCATGAAAAACCTCTGCGTTCATTGCAAGAGACGTCACTTAAGATTAAAAAAAATAAATAAATAAAAAATGTAAATTCACTTCTTCAGCTCTTTAACACAGCCTTTTATTGGGTTCACTGTTGTCATCATCCCACCCTGGTTGTTATCTGCTGTTGGAGGATTACACATTTAACGGGCTGCTTTAGTGAGGATGTTGGTAGAGTGTTTTTAAACGTAGTATCACTTTAAGGGTTTGTGCAACATGGCGACAGAAACATTTTACTCAGATCTCACTAATAGAGTCTCCAAAAAGAGCAAGACTGAGAATGCTGACTGCTCTGGCGAACAAAGGCTCTTCTGATAGTTTGAAATGGACGATGGAATGGAGGTAAACCCAGGACTTAGGGTTTCCAAAAAAGTGAAAAGCAAAAGTAAGGGGGAGCGTAGTCCTGGTCCAGTCCTGGTTTTTAGTCCCGATTTAGTCCAGTGTGGAGCTGTGTCATTAGTGGACCACTGAGCCAATCACCAGAACTGGACTACGACTAAACCAGGACTGGACCGGGACTCAGGGTTTCCCCAAAAAAAAGTGAAAAGTGAAAGTGAAGGGGGATGGGCCGAGACCAGTCCAGTCCTGGTTTAGTTCAGGTTCAGACCCTGCTCCCCCGTTCCTCCACCGAACGATTTTTTTCAATTTGGTTTTGGAGACAAATAATGAAGAAAATCGTTTTTTTTGTGTGTTTTATTTTCTTATTTTGGTTTTATTTTGAAAAACGTAATAACCTAACCTTAACCTAACCTCACCCCTAATTCCCTACTTAGGCTAAAGGCTAAACACAGCTAAAACTTGATGACTATTGATGCCTAACCCTAGCCCTACATGATCAAATCAGACTGGCACAAGTATTTATAGACTAGCTAACCGCTGACACCACTACTTTTCAATACGCATTATCGGAAATTTTGTGCGCACCACTTTTTCACCTGCTGGTCAGTCAGACACCACTAAAAATAACTGGACTCCTGAATGGAGCTTTAAGTAGGGAATAGTATGGACATTTTTTACAGGTGGGCTCCCAATCCACAGGTTTCAGAATGATGAGGAATCAGGACTGTTGCCATAGAGATGAACATGACCAAAATATTTATTTTGAATGGGTAAAAAAAATCCTCAAATTGTTGAATGTAACCGGAAGCTAAAACTCATGAATGCTGGGAACTGGGCAGCAGAGGGAATTAAATCAGAAAAATCACAGCTTGACGTGCCCTGACATGCTAATTGCAGTGTGCAGTTATAATGCAATTTGATGCCAGAAATGCTGAGATTTGTGAAGATCAAGAGGCTTTTATGTGTGTCATGACAATCCTGGAAATTCTGAATTATTTTGAGTGCTTAGAGAAGTGCATTTAATAAGCAGGATTCATGAACCAAATTAACAAAAATTCATAAAAATACAACATTAAAACCATACTTTGAAATGTTCTCCATGAAGATCAGTTTTATGCCATACGGTGGAAGATTATAGCCAAACAGCATTTCCAAGGAAACAAGCAAAATGAGGCCTCTAAGCACTTAAAATAATTCAGAATTTCCAGGATTGTCATGTCACACATAAAAGTCTGTTGATCTCCACTAATCTCAGCATTTCTGGCATCAAATTGCATTACAACTGCAGACTTAAATTAGCATGTCAGGCCAAATTCCAGGCCAAATAAGAGTCAGGTTTGCGGAGATGCAAGCTCACAGTAAAAATACTTGCTATTATACAATGTTATTGACGTGACAATCGTTTAACACGTCTCCATAAACAAATGAGTTCCCCTCAAATAAATGTGGCCTTATTACATTCATTGTCGCAGGATATTTCAATTAGAGTCTGTCCAACTGTGGAACAAAACAACTCCATGAAATCAGGTCATGAAAACACATCTCCCTAAACAAAAGCTCCTCAAATAGACCTTTAGAACAGCCCCGCTTGTGTTCTCGTCTGTGTGCTCGTCTGGCACTGGGATGCACTTGTCAAATGTTGTCGCTTTGACCTGATCTGATCTGGTGTCATTATACATATGTTTAAAGTCTGATTTCGACTTGTAATGCTGCCGTGATGCTTCGACCAATCAGATTCAAAAAGTCGTCAGGACTTTGGGCGTTTTTGGATCTTTTTCCGTAAAAGCCATCCCAGATTGATAATGTGTAGACCGATGCGACCTCTCTTCCATCGGTCGGCCCCAGGGCTCCATTGTTGTCATTACTGTTAAATATATTTATTCACTTTTTAAACTAGATTTCTTAAAGTTGTTTTTCCAGTGCAAGTTCAGTAATGTTCCATCTTAAATCTCATCTTATGCTATTATGAAAACAGATTGTGATTTCCCTGAATAAACCGCTACAGTTTAACCTCACATGGACCTTCATGTGTCTGGCAGTCAGTCTTGTCACACAATAGAACTGCTTTGATCGTGTGGAAATTCAGCCCTGCCGCTCAAACTCATCTTTTAACCCATATTATCTCTGAAAGAGGATCAAATTGCTGCAGTAAATCGAGCGTAGCCTGTGGCGGGGCTGTCACTGTGCGTCAACAGCGTGACGTACAGGCCCGTGCCGATTGCTGTGCTTTTTTATGCCGCCTTCGTATTGATTTCACGGAGCGACGTGGAGGGACCGTGAATTACCGCGGTAACAAGTGCTGCGTCAACATTTTCAGACGGAGACACAGCCCTCGGTCGCGGTTTTGAACTGGCCACTGAACTTTAAGCTGAGAATGTCAAGGTGAGGCCGGTGCAGATAGAAATGTCCCTGTTTGATGAGGGACTATTGATCTTTGCCACGGGCTGACTTGAAGCAATGGCATTAGCAGCACAACACTCTCACTAATGTAGTTACAACGCGTAGTAACATTTATCCCACCTGTTAAAGCTGTGTAAAGGCCTATAGGATGTGAGACAGACTGCTCTGACAAAGTAAAATCTGTGATCTTTAAAGGGCCCGTGTTACACTATGTTCTGCTCTCCGTTATGTTGTTTCTTCATCTCAAACAAACCTGGAGTTGTGTTTTGTCTCATTCACACATGTTTAACTCACAAATCCTGCATATTTAGGCTGAGTTCTTCTCAAACTGAAAACACTCTGTTCTACCTTATTATGTCATAGGGTTATACAGGAAGTTCTCCCCTGTATTTTAAACTCCATACATCGTACCAAAATTATTTGGATGATTTCATCTCTGGAATTTCAAATCTCTATTAAACAAAAGCTGACATCACAGAAGAACAGTGCAACAGAGCATTTTGAGCTTTGGAGATGTAGACAGACTAATAAAGAGTTACTCAAACATGCGTGAATGAAAAACACAACTTCAGGTTTGTTTTTGAGGTGGTAACAACTTTATAACATGGCTAACCCTAACTATAAATAACCCTAATTATAACATGTGTAATGTAGGACCTTTAAATGTGATTATAACAATATACATAAACACTATCTTAACATATATATTTTTATTATTCTTAATTTGTCATTTAAGCATTCACTGTGCATAATAATATAACATAATATAAAGTTTTTTGCATACATTGTTATTATTTAAAGGTCCTATATTACACAAGATGGACTCTTGTGAGCTTTAAGCCATGTTATAAGGTTGTTACCTCCTCAAAAAACAGACCTGGAGTTGTGTTTTGTTTTATTCACACGTTTGACCCACCCTTTATTATAAGTATTAGTGTTTAGAATGCCCAAGTGAGGGCCACTAACAACTGGAACAGTCTCCTCTGCACATACAGGGGAGCCCGACACTGATCAGCTTTAAAACACAACTGAAACTAAGGCTGCAAACCAACCAGTCATGTGACCACTAGACTTTTGTTTGTGCTGCTTGTATTGTGTGTTGTATTTTTATGTATTTGCCTGCCGAGGGACTACAGATGCTTTGTAGCTAAAATTCTGCATATTTACATTTGTTTTATACTTATGCTCATTAATTTGCATTGTCCCTATCAAATAAATAAATGAATAAATAAATAAATACATAAATAAATAAGTGTCTTGCCCAAGGATACGGAAGTAATAGAAATTGTCAGTAACAGGAAGAAAGCAGAGACAAAAACATACCAACACTGCTTATCTTTGCCAACACATGCCTACAGTTCTATAGAAAAGATCTTTAAAGTGTCTTACTCAAGTACACAAGAGTAACAGGGATTAAACCACAGACCTTAAGACAGTATGCATTTTGGATACTCACGCTAACACTGTTTATCTTTGCCAACAATATCTTACCCAGCTATAGATGAATTAATTAAGTGGATCTTTGAAGTGTCTTGCCCAAGTACACAAGAGTAACAGGAAATGCCAGTGGCCGGGATTGAACCACGGACCTTAAGACAGTTTGCATTTTGGATCCACATGCTAACTCTGTTTATCTTTGCCAACAATATCTTACCCAGCTATAGATGAATTAATTAAGTGGATCTTTGAAGTGTCTTGCCCAAGTACACAAGAGTAACAGGAAATGCCAGTAGCGGGGATTGAACCACAGACCTTCAGATAGGTTGTGTATCCAAAATGCAGAATCAAACTAACACAGCTCATCTCTGCCAACAGTAGCCTACACGTCTATAGATTAATTAATAAAATGGATCTTTGAAGCGTCTTGCCCAAGTGAACGACGGTTATAGAAAATGGCAGTGACGGTGATTGAACCGCAGACCTTCAGATAGCGTGTGTATTGAAAATGCAGAAGGCTGTCTCCTCAATTCCTCACCACCTACAGACAGACTTGATGTTCCTGCCAGTTTCTGTGTTTCATCTCTGACCTACTTTCACTGTGACATTTCTTCTCCAATAGAAAACGGTGATAGAATTACTTTAATCATTAGAAGCCATAAATGAGTCTGTATTAAAAGTCATTTCAATCCCAGGCACAGACGAAAATGAACCAGTGATGCTAAACGGATGGATGTTTAAAGGTGCCTTGCCTGATTTTACAGTCTTACCATATTGGCTCTAACCTGTGGGGGTGCCTCAGGGGTCGATCCTGGGCCCCCTTTTGTTCGCTCTACATGCTGCAGTTAGGGCAAGTAAATGTGTCCTACCGCAACTGTGCAAACGACACTCAGATCTAAGTCTTACTGCAGCGGGTGACTATCCAACAGATCAGTGTGTGGATGCAGAACAACTTTCTCCACCTACACTCAGACAGGACAGAAGTTAAACTCTTGTCAGCAGTCACCTCCAGTTTCTTTATCTAAAAAAATCAGGGAAAATCAGGACTCAGACTTTATCTTTAACAGCCACATCAAATCAGTAACATCTGCAGCCTTTTACCACCTAAAAACAGCAAAAATCAGACTTGGAGAGACATATCCATGCGTTTGTCTCCAGTAGGTTAGATGGCAATTTTTTGTTCTTATTCCTAAAAATAATCAAGTTGGATTTATGCATTCATCCTTAACCTGCATTGGCATCTCTCCTGTGACTTCTGTCTTGGTTCATGTGTTCTTGTCCAATGTCCCTATAGTATCCATAACTCCTAACTCCTTCATTAAGTAGCTACTCAATTATAAACTTAAAACATGCACAATAGGTAGCGACAGTAGTCCTGACCAAGTTTCCTCTTTGTAAAAACTACAGTTTCCTGACACCCAAAATAATAAATGACCAAATAGTCTTAAAAGTACACTCAGTGTGTGCTCTGTTTTATTTCGGGGCCTACTTCCTGGAGCCTTTTCATTAGCGTGGTTGGAAACGTGCAAAACCAGTGGCTTGTCCTTCATTCCTTGTCACGTTGCCATGGAAACAAGAGGAAGGAGAAAGAACAAGCAGAAATAAAGAGATTTTTTTCCTTCTTCTTGGAGAGGGCTGCTAAAGTCCTCAGGTTGAGTGACTGTGTGCTGCAATCCTTGAAATGTAAAAACTAAACAGATTGCCTTAGTCTGAATGGAAAAAGTCATACCCAATTGTATAAAGGCCTTTTCAGAACATATTGTGCACAAACACGATTACATATTCTCCTGCATCTCTCAAAACTATTTCACTGCTGTATATGTTTTCTAATATTGTATTTATTTGTTTGTTTGTTTAAAGAGCCTATATAACTCAGAAACTGCATCTCGTGAGCTATAGGTCGTGTTAGAACATTGCTGCTTCATCAAAAACACACCTGGAGTTGTGTTTTGTTTCGTTCATTCATGTTTGAGTAAAACTTTAATATAGTCTGTTTACATCTCCAAGGCTAAAAATGCACCATTCCACCTCGTGATGTCATGAAGTGGTAGTTTTCAAAGCTACAGTTTATTTTTTGTATAGAAAAAATGGGCAGTTCCAGGTGATTCCAAATTATTCTAGTGAAAGGGTATGAAGTTTAAGCACTTCCTGTATTACCACATGACATCACAAGGTGGAACAGAGTGTTTTCAATTTGAAAGAAGAACTCCAGGTCTGTTTGTGATGAGGAAATATTAGAACATAGATCAGGAAATAAAGTAATAAACATATCTATATCTATATCTATATCTATATCAGAGGACACCACTAGGCCAAGTTACAGGTCAGTTCTGTGGAGAGATGACACTACTTGCTCTAAGAATATACATTTTTTGAGTAATTTAATTTTCACAAGTGTTCAAATAAACGCTTTAAAGAAGTAATTATTCAAGTGGTCAGTCTAAACCACTTGGAGCTTTAAGTCCTATAACAGTCTTGACACATTCTTTACAAAAGAATTCTCTCAGGCTCATTTACATATAAAATTCATACGTATTTGGTTTGAAACGCCCTCTGAACTTCCAAATATGGCCAATTGGTGTTACGACGTGTAAAAGCTCAAAAGAAAGATCGAACGAGGAGGTCAGGTGGAGCGTCTACAGACTACGGAGCTTCAGCGGAGATTTCAAATGTGCAAAGTCACACGAACACACTCAGGGAGGGGATATTTCAGTCTTAAACTTACTGAAATAAGCGAGGAGGGGGTCTGGGGTCATGGGCGGTGATGGTGTTGAGTCCAGGTTCCAGACCAGGCTCAGGGCTGTGACAGAGGCCCATTTGTAGAGCACTGGGGCTGGGACAGACTGAGGCCTACTGCAGCCTGGAGAAAGTCTGTTAGACCTAATAGACACAGGCTCTAGAAAACTCATAGAATAATATGTTTTTAGGAAATAATTTAGGAAAATATATAACTTACTGTCATGGTGGATTTTCAATTTTTTGTTGCATTATTGGAGTAACAATATTCTAAAACTGTAGAATTGTTGTGTTCTTTTGTTCTTACAAGTTCTCCTGACTGTTCGTAGGATTTGTTCTTCCAGGAGATCATTTTCAGTTAAGAAAAACTTCTATGAATGCCAAAAATGTTCGTATAAAGGCCTTAAACACAAGTTTGCTCGTTAGAACGTTTCATGAATGAGGCCCATTGGGTTTAAGTATTTTTCTTTTTTGTTTTAATGAGTAATCCTTGTGTGTAAATAATGTGAGACCATGTGTTGTGCTTTCTTAAATGCCCAAATGGATGGACTCAGAAACAGAAATGTGAATATAATGTTTTTGGCATTTTCAAAACAATAAAAGGCAACACGGTGATCTAAATATCTACAACTTCACAAACCTGATGTGATGTGAACTCCATTACTTTGCAAGTGATGACAAACAAAAGAATGTAGATGAAATATTAAAATTAGAGGTATGATTAGAGGTATGATTAAATAAAATATGCTTCTTCTAACTTCCGTTTTGAAGGGTTACGGTTAGGAAAAGTTAACACGCTTTGGGTTAGCAGTTAATACCCCCCAAAAGTTAAATACCCGTCTTTATTGGCTGAATCTTTTCTCGACGGTCGTGTCTCCACCTCCAGCACAGACAGAACCCAAACAGCGGTGAAAGTGGACAGTAGCAGCCCTCACTCCTCACATGTTTGTACAGTCTGAGGTGCGCTCTCTGCCTCGCGTCGATAAATAATTGAAAACCCGCTCTTGTTCCACCTCGCTCTCTTTCTCCGTCTGCTCAGGTCTTTAATTAAAGGGCCACGGACATGCTAATTCTGGAGCTCCATTCTCACGCGCATGCTGAGAGCCGAGAAGGAGCTGGAGTCCACAAAGTCACAAAGGACGAAGCAACAAAGATCTATTTTGGGACACAATCGCAATCAAAGTTTAATGACCGGACCACAAAGGAAGAGGAGGAAGAGGAGGAAGAGGAGTGCGGCGGGGAGAGGGAACAGGGCCCATTCTTCTCACAAAAAGTCGGTGCTGTAAGCTCAACTGCAACTAACGCGATACAACGGCTAAAGGTGCTGATTCCAAGCACTTATGGAGGCGAATAGAGGATTTTACAACAAAAGAAGGTGGAATTCCATTGAGTTAAAAGTGCACTGTGTAACTTTTCTGGCGGAGGGTCGGTCAAATGCTTTTTCTTTCATGGAGATGTTATTGCTTTGTCTGGAATGTTTCACAGTATGGAATTAAATTGTTCTATCTTCAAGACCACCCACTCACAGTCAGAATGCTTGTTTTTGAAGCTATAAAACCACCTGTAATTGAATCATTTTAAGGTAGAGCTGTTTAATGTCACACTGTGGAACATTCCAGGCAGAACAATGACAAATGGGTCAATAACGTATAAGGATTTTCAACAGGCACATTTTAAAATTTTGTTTCTATTGAGCTTTTACAAATACTTACAATTTATATAAGCATTT
>JACN01061207.1:0-19673 GCA_000787155.1 Scartelaos histophorus | reverse complement strand
GGCGTCGAACGGCCCTCGCCCACCGCCGCAGCCCGCAAATGCTGCGCCCGGCATCGCGCTGTGGCCCTCAAACCTACACACCACACTTACCCTGTTAACCATAAACCCCAACCACGACACTAACCCTTAGTTCCAACCTGAACCTAGGCCTAACCTGAGTCCTAACGCGAACAATAGCCCCGACCCTAATTGCAGCTTTTACTTTTGAGAGTCTTTGCGCCCCCTCCTGGTCAACTGTGAAAAATGACCCATGTCAGTCATATGTTTTTGCTTCTAGCCATTCATGGAATTTAATTCCAAAATTTGGTACAAATCCAATAATGTTGACATTTCTTGTGTATTCAAGGGGGCGCTATAGTGTACTTTTCATATACTTTATAGTGTTTTTTATTCCAACCAACAGCATACATATGTGATTCAAATATCAGCACAATCGCACAAAGTATGTGTAATATTTTTAAAAATATTTTTTGGGGAGTTATTGCGCCCCTGCTGGCCAACAGTTAAAAAAAAAAAAATCCCGATCTCCATAATATATGTTTTTGCTCCTAGTCATGCATAGAATATAATTCCCAAATTTGGTACAAATCTGATAATGTTGACATTTTATGTCTTGCTCTTCTCAATCTACATTTTATTGTGATAAACACAACACTTGCAAGGTACACATTTTTGAAATATTTTATTTTTTGTCTGAAATCACAGTCATATATTCATAAATACCTAATTACTACATTCAACAAAGAATATATTACATTACAATGAATTCAAACAAGTACATTTTAAAACAGGATTTCACAGCATCTAGACATCCTCCGCTGAATCATGGGGCTATTGCATGGTGTGCATGGACTGGAGATATAGTTAGGCTCCTAAAAGGACATTTTCCTCATCATGGCAGCTTACGTCTTGCATGCATGTAACTACATAGGCCAATTCACAATATTGGCTATAATCTTGTGATTGAAAGTGTTGAATTTGACAGTTTAAAATGCACACAAATGGAGGATGTGAAAGAACAATGGACACATGTGCAGTATACTGTATAACACAGAACAACAAATTGAGTCCCTGATGACCACAGCAGTGATAAAGGAAAACACCTTCACGAGCTCCTAAATTCTGGAGGCACTTGAAACTATTGTATCTGTGTTGGGTATTTGGACTACAGTCTGTGTCATTTTTTCATTTAATATAAACTACAGCATACCCTACATTGACCATAATCAGTGCATCTTGGACTCTGCAAAATTCATCTTGTTTGTCACAACTCTTCAATGCAGCTTTACATTTATTTGTGTTCATGTTTTTACTGCCTCCAGTTGTTGATAAGGAGACCACTGATTTATGAATGCAACAAAATAGGTTCAAAACCAAGGAATGATATGGATTTGCTTAGTACTATAAGATGGCAATTCTGGGTATTTTTGGCTACCTAATCACAAATTAAAGACATAATTTGGCACATGGCTGGTGATAAGAACATGATCTAGTAAGGCATAACATTAATTGCTATAATGTTTCATATGTCTAGAAGTGTTAAAAAATAAATGTATAAATAAAGAGTGGGGACGTCAGCTGGATTCTCTTCATGTCTGATTTTTAAGAGTCAAGTAAACAATCTAAATGTGATGGACAGACGTGCTGCTGTAAACAAAGGCAAAGGACAGGAGCCATAACTTGGAGCCTCTGAGTGAGATTGAGCTTTGCTCAACTTGGGACCAGATGAAGTGTCTGTGGCTGTGGTCGTAAAACAAGTAAAACAAGCAGCAGATCCTGTTTTCTCTCACTCTGTTTAAAATCTAAAATCAGCTGTTCTGGCCAGCAGCAGTATAAACACTAAAAGCAAGGCTTTCTTTTTTAACCCAAAAGCATAAACATATAAAAATGGCAGGCTTTTTCTTTTAAAACAAGGATTAAAGTAATAATAAAAACATACAAAATTCTTTCTTCATATTATATACATGTCAAGGCTGAAGCACCTTTTAAAATTCTTATTTTCAAATTTTATCTTTTCAAATAAAACATTTTCATTAAGTCTTTCAAAAATGTGCAGTTTTTAAATTCTTCCCTAGTTTCAAGAGTTCTTGTAACACAGTACCACCAGGTAGTTCTTCAGCTTTTCATTATAAGTGCATTTCCAGTTCAAAAACTCAAATGGCCACTATGATGAAGTTGGCTCTAATGGGCCAGAAGCGTTTGTTTATTGTGTCTTGAGTTTCTTGAACACACCCATTGTGGAGTAGCTGCTCCCTCATTGGCAGGATTGTCTGTGAAGCGTGGCAACAAGGGGGGGGCCAAACAAAGCGTGTCAGGTGCCTCAAGTACATGGACTTGAAAGATGCTGTTCATTAGGCACTCCTACCCCTATGTTTATGATTGGCTACATTGGCACACATTTGTGTGGCTCGTGGCACAAGTCCAACCAGGCCACAAATCAGAGACTGTCCTTCAGTGTATGGCCTCACTTATACATTGAATCATTCATATCAAAATCAACAATCTCTTCCAAGATGCCACATTTACCAAGTCATTAAAAATAGAACTCTGAGTCTCAAAGTGGAGGCGGCAAGGGACTGGGCACTTGTGGGGGTCACCTGGGGGGGTAACCCTTGTAATGGCTGCCTCTGGGCCATTGTGTCTGTGGTAGTGTCAAACACTTTCTAAAATGTTCCAATTCTGCTTGCAGCTTCTCTCTTTCTGCTGCTAGCCTCTGTCTCTGAGACACAAGCTCCTAAATAGAAACAGCATGAAAAAAACAGTACATTATCATTATTATGATCAAACAAAGTCAAAGCATTTTTATTGTATTAATACAACAACAACAGAGTCATTCTTACCCCCATACTGTGGGACAACTGCTCAGCAGTGAGACTCAAGTTGTAGTTTTGAGCTTCTAATCTCCGACACTGGCTTTCCAATACTTGACGCTCCAAATTTTGCTCTAAAAAGATATAAAGTCAGTCTGAAAAACATGTTCACTGTGTGTACATCACAATGTGAGTTTAATGAAATACAATGAAGTTACCTTCAGAATATTCCTGATATGCTTCAAAAATAGACTCTATTCCCTGCCACTTAGAAGTAGGTGGCTCCTCTTCATCATCTTCTTCTTCCTCCGAATCTTCTGGACCAGACATGTCCTCCCTTCTCCCTGAGGTTTCCCGGTGTATTGTTCCAGAGAAGTGCTGCCCATTTGGTTGAGAGTGTGTAACAGCACGGGAAATGGAGTTTGTGTGAGATTGTGCTGGTCGTCCTGGAGTGCTCTGCAGCTCAGGAATGTTGTAATGGACTGATGTCTCCAAGAGATGGGATGACTCTGTTGAACCTGAGCCAGTACCTAAAGGTAAAATGTGGATTCAATGTATTTCATAATAGAATAGAAGTGGCAATACTTCTTATACACATGTTTTTAAACTACAACATTCTCATTTTCATCTGGGTAATATACCTTTATGCTTCTGTAGAGCCTTCTGTGTTGACTGAAGCACTGATTCGTGAAACTGTTGGGCAAATTCTTCAGGCGTGAAACTGTCCCAGGGCTTGGTGCGACCATTGATGCTGTGAAGGCCTTCTTTAGCCTGCAGGGGCAGAGGGGGCCGCAAGCTGTGCAACAGACTAGAGTTCTTCTTAATGTGTCCCTCACCAGACCCCCGGGACTTGTCTGGGTAGACAGCTGGGGACGGGTGTTCCTTTGGTCTTAATGTGTCCCCATGAGGTTTGGAGTAACTACTGGGGGATGCTGGGCAGTGTACGGTGGGACTATGTGGTCTGACACTGATGTGTTCTTCTGGCTCAGAGGGAGGCTGGGAGTCTGTAATCATTTAACAGCAGTTAGTTGAAATGCCTCAGTTGATTTGAAATATGAGCTAAAATAAAAGCTTTTCTATGGTTATTAGCTGGTCTCACCGGAGATCTGCATTGAAGGGCTTTTGCAGAGAGGATGAGAAGCATGTCTGATGTTATCCAAGGTTATGCTCTTTTCTTTAATAGCCTGAAGGAGCTCTGTCACCCTTTCATTATCTGGAAGACAAGAAAGAAACAAAAAGGGGAATCAATTATTAGTTTGCTATGGTGTTAGTGTGAGCTCTAAACAAACAGTATAATAAGTGCGCAAAAACTCTGCCTTTTTAGACTTTACTGTCATTGCCTTAGAAAATAATGACCCCACTGACTCACTGACTTAAAATCCAAAATCCATCAAACTGTATTTTGGAGAATAAGGAACAATACTATTTAATCATTATACATTCTTAAAATTCTTAAAAACTGCAACAAAAACATCAATTATGGATTTCTACAATGATCTGAAAAGATGAGTAAAATCAAAACCACAACACAAACACATTGTCCTCTTACCTAACCGTTGCTGCACAGTCACATGTGATAGTCTGAAGATGTTGAGAAATCTCTTCTTGTCCTCTAGTTCTGGCGCCTGGTCCATCTCCTCAGGGGTGAAGCGGGTGCTGAGGTGCGGAGGAGGGGGGGTACGTTTGAGCTGTGACACCGGTGAAGGACTGCGCTCTCTCAGCATTCGCCTTCGCTTCCTTCTCTTCTGCTGTACAACCTCATCCCTGCGGATCACTGTAGTCAGCCCAACTACTCCCAAGAAGTCCAATTTCTATTCAAAGAACAACATGTGGTGAGTCAAAGAACACAGTGTAACACAAATAAAGAGACAAAGAGTATTTCACCTCATTGGAATCATCCAGTTTGAGAGGCGGTTGCTCTGACACTCTGCGAAGATGAGCTCGGACCTCCTCTTCATCACTCTCATCGTATGAATCATCCAGGTCATAGTAATAACCTGAAGCAAGATTCAAGATTTAAGAGCACACAAAGACATTACTACTAACAATCAACAATTGATTAGAAAATAAATATGCCATAATAAAAAGAGTAATCACTAACCTTTCTCCCTAGCCTCCCTTCTTCTCTTCTCCTCTAGGTCTAATTTGCTCACAGGTCTTCGATGCTGTTGAAGGAACTCATCATAGATGAGTGTCATATCTGGGCTTACACCCACAGAGGCTACCTGTGCCACAGCTGAGCCAGAAATGATTCCAATGGCTTGACCCAGTCTACTGTGGCCCTGAATATTTTTGTTTTTGATGGCTCCCTCCAAATCATACTGGCTTGCCAGTGACAGTGATGCCCTCTGCTGGTTAAAAAAGGATTGCGTAGATTTCTCTAAATCAGCAAGGAATGTGCTAGGCTCAGAGCCAGGAGGACACCTCAATGGTGGATACTTCTCCATTACACCCCCCTCTCTTCTGCGGCTGGTGTCCTCATATTTTGAGTGCCCTGAAGGCAGCCGCTCATAGTGTCCCATTCCTGAGGGATCATGGTTACGCCTGGACTCTGATGAGGTTTCTATGAGTGATGCAGGGTTCCAAAGTGTAGTGGGAGGTGGAGGATGGTGTTCGCGCTGGAACATGGGGGGTTTGGGAGAAATGAGAGGTGGAGGGGCACCTAAGTGAGCATGGAGATCCCGGCTTCCTGGTTCATGGTGATTTGGTATGGATCTGTAAAAACACATTGGTATTATCTTTAGGCATCTGTTAAACAGAGAAATTGCATTACACAACAATAAACATTTGTCTTTGTCTGCTTTCAGTTATGGATTTGAGTGAGTAAGGGCCTGGAAGAACATTCAAGCCCCTTGATACTAAGGGCAGTTTGTAACGATGACCATTTGCTATGCTGCACTGAAATACAGGCAGTCTACTAATATGCTTCCTAATGCACAGGTCAGGCAAATAATGACTTGCACCTGTGAAAGAGCGACGGCTGATGTGGACAGGCATAATGAACAGCCCCGTACCTCTGTGGATCTGTCCTGTGATCCGTGTCTGTGCTGCGGCTCAGATCCAGGTGCTGCTCCAGAACCTGCTGGCGGAATTCAGACACCTGGTACTGACGATCCTCCTTTTCTTGCCGTAGCTTGCGCTGTCGTGCCAACCACCTCTCTTCCTCATTGTTCCTTGGAGTAATCATTGTAGACAAAACTCCAGCCCCAACGGTGCCAGGCCCCATGTAAAGGTGAGGAAGAGAATGATGAGGAGGTACCATGGAGTGGAGTCCAGGTGGTACTGGTTTGGGTGCAGGGAGGGCGGGCTCTTTGGTTTTATCTGGCAAGGACACATGTCCAGATATTCTGGTATTAGAAATAGAGAGTACTGTGTGTTTGTTGGACATATAGTCATTTACTTACCAGCCCGATTTGGAGTAAGTCTTTCAGGCTTAGTTCGGTCTTCTTGCCCCCTCATGCCATGGAAATCAACCACATAGTGACTCTCCATGACCTTAGATGCTTGCAGTTCCTTTTCCCTCAGTGCTCTCTCTTTCTGCCTCTCCAGCTCCTTTTCTCTCTCCCTTTCTTTCTCTCGTTCCCTCTCTCTTTCTCGTTCTCTCTCTAGCTCCTTCTCCCGCTCCCTCTCCCGCTCTCTCTCCCTCTCTCTCTCCCGCTCTCTTTCCCGCTCCCTCTCTCTCTCCTTTTCCCTCTCTGCTTCCCGTTCTTTCTCTTTTTCCCGTTCCCGTTCCCTCTCTCTTTGCCGCAGCTCATCTTCAAGCTGAAGCCTGAAAACAATGAATAGAAAAATGGCAAGATAAAAGGATAAATAATAATAAAAAAAAACATAAATTATCTGCATAAGCTCAGGAAATGTTTTTACCTCTCAGACTGTAGTGCTGAGAGCGACGAGTGTGTGAAGTCTCCAGGGTAGCGGACACCAGATAGATGCATATGTACAGCCGAGGGGTGGATAGGTGGTAATGCTCCCCCTGCTGGCAGCGGATAGAAAGGTGACCTCAAAGAGAGGCAAAATGGATCATCCATCCTGAAAGACAGTAAAATAAAAAGTCTATCTCTCTTTCTGCACATTAATGGTAACAGAACATTATATGGACAGCTTTGTATACAACTCTTCACTTATCAACTCTAATTGTATTCACTGATGTATTCTATGATGGTGATCCTGTTGAACAGTTTGTCTTGAGGAACACAGCCCAAAAGATTAGAGATGAGCAGATGATCGAAATGTAAAAAAAACAACAACAAGATTTTAATATTGAGTGTATACTATTTTAGATTATCATTTAGAAATATAAAATATATAAATGTTACAAAAATAACTGCTTACTTTTGTGGCAAATCTTATAGATGTTTCATATTGGTCTAATGCTTACACCTCAACTAATACATTTCAAAACATGTTTCAGCTCATTGTCTATATTGTCCACCCATAAGGCTCCTATTACCATCACTGATTTGACGGTTCATAAAATACAATAAAATAACACATTTGTCACTCAACTAAGAATGATGATTCTCTTGAAACATATATTCAAGGTCAGGTTGTGCTACTTTGCTGAGCCAGAGTGAAAGCACCACCAAAGCCTTCTTCAGTTATATGCACAATTCTGCACAATTTGCTCTCAGAGGAATGAATGCCAAGTCAACAAAACAAATAGGGCTTACCTATATGGTGTAAAGGAGGGGTGTGGCAAGTAGCTGGGGTGATAGTAGGCTGCTGCTGCTGCAGCAGTGGCTGGGTCCAGGCCCAAGGGCAAAGAGGGCATGCGGAGAGCATCTTCAGCTGTTCCATAGGGTCGGAAACCACGGAGGTACTCTTCAGGCACAGGGCCAGGGGGCACTGCATTAGGTAACTGTCGGGGCAAGCTATGAAAAGGAGCAAGAAGACAAAGAGGTTAGAAAACCTTTATACTTAACTGATAACAAAATGAATGTAATAAATAATTTTTCAGAAAATTACATTTTATAGGAAATACATTATTGACTATGATCTCATAAAATATTTTCCAATTAGGGAATGTTAAACTCACTTGAGGGGCTGGAAACGTGAATCCTGCATGACTGCACCAGGAGGCAATCCAAAGGCATACGGATTTCCTATGAGATGTGCTGTGACAGGGTGGCCAGTCTTTTCTTGGGGAAGGGCCCCCTCTGGACCCAGGCGTTCTCTGCTCACCCCACGAGGCCCAGAGTCAGCCTAAGTATAGAAAGAGAGTTTAGTCATTGTTCTTGTGGACAGTGATTGCCATGGCTGTCAGTGCTTTTGAGAATACAATGGAAATGGATCGAAGGAAATCAAAGGCCAAGCTGTGACATAGTGGCCTTTCTTTGTAATTCTTTAATTTAGGCCACACGTTTCACATGTTTCACTTGATGTTATCATTTGGCGGACATGCCATGGAGATTGTGCATGACAACCTCCCCCCACTGTAACATTCTGTAGAAATAAAAAAAAAAATCAAAACCCTGAAGAAATCCTTCTTCTGACTCACTGGCAACAAGCCTACCTTTACTTATCCAATCACACAACAAACATACACAGACTCTGCAGGAACACACCCCGTTTGAGAGCTACAAAGACGTCCTGCTGTGTAGTGGGAGTACATTTCAGAAGCTCTGCTTTCCCTTTGCTACTGACAAATGCACTGACAAAGTTAAGAAACTCACTACTGTTGTACACTGCACCAGATACAAACAGCATGTTTCACATTGTAAAGTAATTCAAATAACCATTCAAGTATAGGGTTAATTTTCTAAAGCAAAAATTATGTATGTTATGTAAGGAAGCAAAATCTTTACCTTTTCTTAATGATTTAATTGGTCATTACATACATGCATATTTTCATATAATAAATATTCTAGTTCCAATATTCCAGTAATATTGGCGGCACAGTGGCTGAGTGGCAACACTCATGCCTCACAGTAAGAAGGTTGCGGGTTCGATCCCCAGGTCGCCCGGGCCTTTCTGTGTGGAGTTTGCATGTTTCCTCCCCGTGTCTGGATGGGTTTCCTCCGGGTACTCCGGTTTCCCCCATCAACCAAAAAACATGCAACACCCTATGAACAGTGTACAACAAGGGACCGTAGGGGAGTCCCTCCCTCCTGTGGGCTCACCACCTGCAGAGGGGTTCATAGGGTTACATTTTATAGGAAATAGGGTTCATCTGGTGCATAGAGTAATGGGCAGCGTCCTGCCCCTGCGACCCAGCCGGATTAAGCGGGAGAAGATGGATGGATAAATATTCTAGAATTCAATAACATCAATATTAATAGTAGCAAATGTTTACTATGCTGAAAACAATAAAATATATAAACAATCACTGACAAAAGCTTTTATGTTCCCACAACACAAGCTGCTGGCCATCAAAAAATAAACTTAAATCTCAAACACGTCCATTAACAGCGATATCCATCACAGTAACCAGGGTCCTGTAACTCCTCCATACATCTGTGAGGTCCTTCACACTAGAGAATGTCCGTTTATGCCTATCAGATGAAGCCAGGACTCCAAATTGACAATTAAAAAGCAATTACAGACAAGAGTGGAAGCAGACTCCTGTTGTCATTAAAGCAAAATGCCAGTGCACCAGTCCCTCTTTCTCTCACTGGCCTGTCCATCACCTTCCCCTGAAAAAAGTATACTTGAATATATACTATGGACTGTACACACAAGCTACCTTAAGCAAAGGGCCAGGTTAGATAATGGACTATACAGCAGAAGCACGGACTGATTTATTAATACATGTGTGAGTGAGCTCAGTGATACAACAACACTTAACAACTGAAATGCTTCACGTGTCTTCTGGCACTTCAAGTGAATAGCTGTTACGTACAAAAGCTTTAGTAACTATGGCTGAAAGGGGAGTCCAAGGAAGCACAGCCGCCACAGAGCTTTCACACTTCACAGGAAGACTGACCTCCTCCTTCACCTTTCACCGTCTTCTTTTTTTCTGTCTCCAGGGAACTGCCCAAGTGTTCCTGAGAGTTTCTGTGTGTTGCCAGTGCTGCTCATAGCCATGCGTTTGGCCTCAACCATTAGCCCCGAGCTGAGATAAGAAGGCTTAAAGCAAGGCCATAATCCATAATCCAGTCCTTATCAAAGCAGCCAGCTCTCCCTCCACTTTTCTCCCCCTTCTATGTGACACAGTGGGTGTTGGGGTGAGGATGTAGGCTACTTGACAGCTCTGGGGGTGACTTGGTTAGATAGGTTTGAGGCTAAAGGCCAGGACTTGGGAGGGGCAGGGTCCAAGGGAAAAAGAACCAGTTGGGCTTAAGGAGCACAGATGTTACTTGCTGTTGAATCTGTCACCTTATTGATGTCCTAATGGCAGCTGGCAGTGTTTAACGTATGGAGAAAGCACAGAGGCAGCAGACACTTGCACATAAGTCAAAGGCATACTGCCATGATATAGGCCCAGGCCAAAGCAGAATCCTATAATCCCTCAAGAGCTTTGCAAAGAGCATTCATGAAATCAATTAGCTGAGTTATAGACATGTGATTGGCAGCTCATTGTATTACACGATGCTAACAATATCTGTACATTTATAATGAGCAAGTGTAAGGTACCTGGCGACTTTCACTCCTCCAGAGGCCGTTGCTAGTTTTAGTTGGAGCAATGGTGACAACGGGTGGGGTGTTTGGCACACTATGACCAACAGAGGGCACCAGCACCGGGCCTGGACCAAGTGGACCCCTCTTGGGCGTACTGACTGGAGAACTGTGGTTGGTGGCTGGGGATGAGACTGGAGAGGATTCACTGCTGATGGAGGATGCAGCTAAAAAAGAAAGAAAGACATGACATGAATAAATACCTTAAAATAAGAGGCACAGCATTTTGGTAGTAGTATCAAAAATGTAAAAGTCTAAACAGGGAAGTGGAACTTTGGTTCGGTTCTAACATTATAAGAACAACAATAACAGCTGCACATAGCCCTTGGCACATCTTGATCACAAAAAGCAATCAAGATGAGATGCACAAAACTATATGGAGAAAAACTGAAAAGAAAGGATGCTCATTCTCACTGGAGCACCCACAGCACTGAGCGCTCAGCGGGTGGTAAAACAGGACCAGCACATTTAATGTCAGTGTGGTTGTTCTGCATTAACACTTTGTGGATTCCTTGTAGTACACGGGGTCACAGCCTGGTCACGTCTCCCTTTACTTCTCTATATTGCCAAAGCAGACACTCAAACATATGTCCTTTCTCAGTTCCTGAAGTTCCTTCTTTTATAAGCATTTGTAAAGTACATTTTGACATTTTTGTTCAAACCACAAATTATTCAATGACAACGTACAATCAGATGTCTATCAAATCCATGTCAATAGAGCATGACTTAAATCAAGTGGCGAAGGTATTTTCCAACCCCAACTTCTTCTATTCTCTGTAAAGGTTTCCATGGAAACATAACCTACAACGCAGACTACTTTGTGGTAGGTGTTGTCAGGATATCGACACTTTGTTCTGACTAATTCCACTAAATGATGGAAAAAAGAAAATCAATATAAGGCGTGGGTCTGCATGGATGTCAGAAAATCCATGAGCGTACATAGGCAACAACACATGGTGGCAATATACAAGGCGACAAAAGATGATGTGAGATGTGACTATAGAAATGACAAGAGAAGGATAGAAGCTGGGGAAAGTGCAGAGGTGGTGTGAGGTGGTAAGCAGAAAGCATAAGCTCTGCGGATGGATGAGTGGGTGGTACAGTCAGGGTGGGGTGTGGGCTATATCTTGTCCACACAATGGCAATTAGTGGCCTAATCCTCTCCCCCTCACCTCGGAGAGCCATTACTCTACCCTGCAAGACTAGGCCAATCAATAGTAGCCCACTCAGTCTGGGGAATGGAGCACCACTTAATACAGCTCCAGTGTCACAGCCTATTCACTCCCTACACACATGCACACACACACACACACACACGGCCAGGGGCACAAATAAGGCTGGAGACAAGAGAGAGGGGGGGTGATAACTGTGATTCTCCACTGCTAAGCAACGGACCTCTTCTGACTCTCCCTCCTCTCTCTTCCTCTCCCTCCTCTCTCCTTCTTTTCCATGTATCAGCAGAGGTCTGGAGGAAAGGCAAGGCAGACTAAATAATTAAGAGAGCAGGTGAAGAAAGATGGAAATAAAGGATTCATAGACAGTAAGGTGTACTGATGCTCTTTTAATTTAAAAAAAATTAAATTTGTCACAAAATTATTTTAAGATCTCACATTCTGCACCACATAACGCAATACATTCTCTTCTATTGTTGTTCAGTCATATTATGTTCAATAATTATTTACATTAATAAGCTAATAATCATGTTGAGGTGTGTGCCATAAGGGCCATGATAAAGAACAAAAGAGAAAGAGTGCTGTGTCAGTCCTGAGCTGTTGGTGATTAATGTACAGCTTCTCTCATCACCATTTCTACTGCCACACTCCACTAAACACACTAAACCACATGTGCCCATACACAAACGTAGACAACCACAGATGATCAGAGCTCTTTCGGTGCCATTCCCAGCAGGAAAAACCTGTCTACTGCTACTAACCCAATCAATTTTTCTACACCACGACAATAAGAAGTTCTCATGAATCACACAATTATTTACTTTTTTGAAATGGCCTTTAATAATTCTTAACTACTGTACTTCTAAGCAGCACTGTGGGGCCAGCTCCAGTTGTGTGAGGCAGAAGGGGCACAGGTCTTCACTGCCAACACATCCAACCACATCACACACCACTCCTGCTCCTCACCCATCGCTTCCTCATCCAGCATGCATTACAACAACATCAGCACTTAATTAAACAGTCCATTTCACACCTGGTGTGCATAGCAGGGCCCAGCCAACCCTGCATCCATATGCCACCCCAGCAGCATGCACTCGCACAAGCCTCAACATGTGCACACAACGCACACATTACACACACCTGCTACTACAGTCTTGGCCACGCACTGGCAACACCGCACAAAGCCTGTAATCTGCATCAATGTGTGGGGGTGGGGAGAGGAGCACTTTGTTGCTTTGCCAGAGTGGGAAAGGAAGACAATACAAGATGGCGGATGAAAATAAGAGGAGCCCTCATCTTGACCTGACAGTACACACTGAATGTCATGCTGAAAAGACCCTGAGTGAGTCACCTGTGTTGTGAGAGGCATGTGGTGGTCCTGGTATAGAGGCTTGTTCAGGGAGGTTTCATGGACAGTCACCGCCTGGGGCCTTGCCTTTAACACTTACACACCAAAAGCAGTGTGGCTCCAGGCAGGCTCCAGATGGAGGGGTCACAGGCACACTGCCCCACTGTCCCAGCATGCAATGGGCTCCCAGAAACAAGAGGAGCCTCCGGCCACACACATACACACAAACCATATTCACAAGAGTTATACAATGTGCCAAACACCCTAGTTGATCACAAATCTAATTACTGTATTTCTCTTGTTTCCAGACTTCCCTCATCAGCTGTGGACTTGTGTTTCCTCTCTCCAGGCTGTGTAATGGGGAGAACCCAGTGGAAAAGAGTGATTGTGTTTGCTGCTGAAATTGTCTCCAAGTACGTGCAGGGAGAGTCTCTTTTTAGGCCACCATGTTAACATTACTAGTGTTAAAGAGCACAGCATTATGCAGCTCTAATCATGTGTATTCAAGTGCCCAGGGGATAGGATAAAAGTGTGGCCAAGCACAGCTCTGATACTCATTAGATATGAACTTCAGTCTTCAGCTTTCAGAGCTATTCATTATGCCAGCCACAGACTAGTGACAAAGTGTGTGTGGGGGAGTGTGTAAACAACAGCCATGTTCAGGGTCTTAAATCAGCCGGTGCCAGTGATACTGGTGCTGTACCCAGCTAATTCCTCTGTCTTAGGACATCGAGTTATGGCATTTACATAAAGAGGACTCTCCAGGCAGAAACCAAGCGGCTGTCTGAGTCAAAGTTACTAATGAAAGGACAGCAGGCTACAGCACGCTGAGGGTGCACAAAGCTTACCAAGTTGCAAAGACAACTGTTTGCGTGTGTGGGTGTGTTAGGATGTGTGTGAAAGCGTGTTGCCTATAAATACAGGCTGTGCAGACAAAGTGGTTGGTGCAGCTTTAGAGATGCATGCCTCTCTGACCACCCAGAGCCAGAGAATCTCTAAACATGACTCTACAGAGCAGGACAGGAGCTCTCTGTCATGTCATTTAGACCTAAATCAGTCACAAGAGGAGGAGAGAACCGGCCCAGCCACAATTCAGTCCCTCCTTGTGTTTGTGTCATAACCTCCTATAAATCACCAGAGAATTATTCAAGTTACCCAAAAATCAGGAGACTTTGCTTCTTGGGGTCCAAAAGTCTGCAAAAATCTCAATTTGGATCAGGTGTGTTGTTACTGACATATATTAACAGACACTATGTGAATCTGAGGCTGCTTCTCACTATCAACAAATGGCTAGGTTCAGGGATCGCCAAGAAGGGAGAGATGTATGATTTAGGTGTCTGGGTTATGGTGACAGTTGGGGCAGCTGACATTCTGAAGACAGGCAGGTATGTGGCTGATTTAATAGTAATACATGGCACTGTGATAGGGCTATTTGTCATTGTCCTAACTTGACTATTAATGACACTGTTCATAATTCTGGTCTATAATGAATGAACAAAAGCTGCCATTATCTTGTAATATACAAAAGGATGTGTCTATATCTGCATACATTGGTATAGACGCTTTGCATTGGCAGCCCTTAATTGGAAACTGACATTGGAGTTTTTAGTTCCAGATCAAGAAACACACTCGGGTATTTGCCTGAAATCTAAAACAGTCCAGTAGTGAAATCAAGTTTGTTTATGTCAGTGACACATGGGAAACAAACAAGTTCATTGGTCATTTCTCATTAACTATAAAATCAGACTTCTCAGATTAACAGTTTATTATTTAATTCCATGATTCTGCCGGAGTCTGCAACATTTCTTTGTCTCTGCCTCTGTATTATGTTTGCGTTCTTTTCAACATATAAGTGCACATGTTTGCTTTGATACAACAGACCATGCATTTCTCTGATTGGCTAATTTCTCAGTCAACAAGTATAGTCTTGGCTACTTAGACAAAATCCCCATACCAAAGAAGAGGGAAGGACTCCTCTATTCTCTATAAATTATTAGAGAATTTCACATTGTTCCTTTAAACCAATGATCCAAGTTATTTTTCATGTCAGCAAACAGAGTTGTAATACTAACCTTAGCAGTGGTATTATGTACACGCAACCTAGATCCACTCACCATATGTAAAGTACAATCACTTGTTTTCATCAGGGTAGAAGACTGACTAAACTGTAACTGTAATATGGATAATACAATGTTATGACCCATTAAGCCAGTCACAACACAATAACCTAAAAAGGACACGAAACCGGCATGATTCAAGAAAAAATATATTGGTACTATTGTTTTAGGAGAGGCAGATTTTCCTTTTACCTCGAGGTTCCTCTGCCTGTTTCGCCAGTTTACGGAGGGCTGCAGCAAACCCAGAGTGCGTTGACTGTGTGGCTGGACTTCCATTGGCTACGATGGAGCCATTGAGAGGCGACGGGGTGAGGGGACTGACCGTCGCCGTGGTTCGGGTCGCTGTGGAGATCATTCCTAATGATGGTGACTTTGGCTCATGGCTCATGCCTAGAAAAGAACAATGGTAAAAAAGAATAAGCATTTAAATAACTGAACAGGTTTTATGTCCAAATATGTCAACTTAATTTCAACATCACAAAAAACAAAAGCTTGCAGACGATTTCTGGAAGACAAGCAGTGCACTGAATGTTTGTGACAGCTGGGGCGCATGGGGACTGTGGTGTGAGAGGCTTTGGTGGTACAGCTCAGGGTCAAAGGTCAGAGGT
This sequence comes from Scartelaos histophorus, assembly GCA_000787155.1. Taxonomy (NCBI): domain Eukaryota; kingdom Metazoa; phylum Chordata; class Actinopteri; order Gobiiformes; family Gobiidae; genus Scartelaos; species Scartelaos histophorus. The sequence continues at coordinate 4,004 of JACN01061207.1, read as the reverse complement.
TAGGAGGCCAGTTCATCCTTTCCTTACTCAGAAAGCTTCAGTCTGTATCAATGTCTGCAAATGTTGCCACTGTGCTAAAGAGCATGCTCAGGTTTTGTGTGGCAGATGAAATAATGAAGATAATGTAAATGTAGGTGAATGCGAATTTGTTTATAAATCATTTCAAACCACCCACAAGCCAATTTACATCTTGAGTCCGTCAATACAAAAGTGACAAAAAATAATTTATGCAATCTCAAATCTGAAGCTACACCAAGTTAAAAGACAATGCATTTATACAGTGTGTATAGCGGGTAAATTCAGCCTGTCCTATGTGTTGGTGCTTCTGTGGTGAAAGGTGACACCACGTTGACAGCCCCTCGGTCAGTGGAGTCCCAAAATGCCAGAACAGTGTGTGATGGCACAGCAATGCACAGTTAGCCAAAAGACACACAAATAAATTACTTGGGGAGCAGTTAAATAGAAGGCTGGAATAGCTCACACACAATGTCACTTTTGATCACAGTCACAACCAGCAATATAGAATAGAACAAGATGACAAATGAAAACAATGCTACCAAGACTGAGACCTTACAATTTTGTATGAAAAGTACACTGCTACTAAACTATTTGCTTAGAAGAGTTGGATCTAAATGGAGCCTGGAAGGAAGCTTTAAAGCTTGTGTTGCCTTCTGTGTACAACAATCCACTGCAACAGTCACATTTTTATGCTTAATTAAGCATTCTGAGTAAACAAATGGTCAACAATTAATCACTAAGTAATTTAGAATGCTTATTCATTATAAATAATTCAAATATAGTGGCAATTCAAAACAAGACATGCTAGATAGTGAGTGTAAGACCAAGTTGTGCTACTCCCAGAAGAGAAACTTTTCACAAAGACTAACTGCTGCAAAAACAGACAACAATCTATCTGTACAAACAGGGCTCAGGGCAACAGAAAGAGAAAGGAGACAGAAAAACATGTAATCTGTGATATCCACACACACAGTGACCCCCCACACAAATACAAAGTGTGCTGCAAGTGTCTTACTGCACAAAGGAGAAGAGCCGGCTCTGTCCCCCACACAGCCTGTTGTAGTTGAACCGGACGCAGCTCAGAGCGGCAGGCGCGGTGGTCAGGACACGCACCATGGTCCCGCTCTCTGCCTGGCTCTGCTTCTATCTCCTGCTTGGCCGTCCGCCCTCTCTCTCCCCTCGCTGCCCGGCTGCCTTCCTCTCTCTCGCGTTCACAAAGACCGTTTGGAGCTTATCTAACAAAGCAACACACCACACACGCTGCCTATCTCTCCCCTCCTTGTTCTACCTCTCACTCTCTAAGTGAGAAAACAGAAATTCTTAGGCTAGCAGCTGCTGTGATGTCACATGACCTCACCCCGCTTCCCCCACTCTCAGTCCTCCTCCCCTCTCAACCTATAATTCCTCAGCCATTTGTAGATAACAGACAGAGGCATGCACGTCCTGCCAAGGCGAGCTCGGCTAGAGGGGGGAGGGGAGGCGAGAAGGAGGAGGCAGCTCAGGCGGTCACCACATCTGACCCCATTGCTGGAGCGACAGGCTATGTGTCTATGTGCTCATGTATACATGGTTGGAAAGGGGGAAGGTTAAGTATGCAAAATGGCCTTCCCTGGTAAAGATAGAAAAAGCAGCGAGAAGAGGAAGGGCATGCCCTGGCCTGTGTCAAGCCCAAGGATTGTATGACAAAATGCTTTTCTTTACTCTCTGTCCATTATTGCAAATCTAAGAGGCCACTATAGCACTCATTTAACACATCTTCCAAGCATTCATCAAATCTTGCCGAATTACATTGCCAATTTCTTGTAAAAATCCTTCAAAAAGACAAGAACAGTGAAATTAAGTAGGCTGTTATCAGGGTGGAGGAGGCTAATGTGCAACAGCGTCTGGGGGCAGAGCACTGTGGGTTTGACTTCCTCTTTGTCCATCCTGCTGTCAGTGCTGAGCTGTGATGACGGTTTTCTTTAGTCATTTCCTCCTTCAGTCACTCGCCACTTTTCACAGAACAGAGGCAACAACAGAGATTACTTTTGGGGGCTAAAGCTACAAAAAGGTTAGCCCAAGATGACATGTTGGTTCCCATGTTGGTCTGAATTCTGAATTCTGTTCCAATAGAGAAAGCAGTTTCATGGCCCTATCCATGGAGTCAAGTATTAATATATGTCACAAAAATTCTAATAACCATAAGCAAGGCCAATGTAATTAGTACTAAAGTAGCATTTTGTAAATGTTTAGAAAGGAGAGCATGCCTCAATTTTTTTACCTCTACATTCATTATATTTCCCCAGACTGAAATACCGCAAATATCCAGCAGATGGCACTCTCAGCCTGTTAATTAGAGGATGCCCTCCAGTAATGAAGCAGCATATGTCACTGTTCTTTAATCCAGTGATACACAATAGATTTGAGCTGATACTGCTGCAAGATAAATCCATTAAACAATTTCACAAATAGCAAGGTTTAGTCTTTGTGAGAGGAAATATGAGGTACTACATTTGGCCGAGTAGATATCTATAATAAACCAAGGGTTAAAGGAATCTGTTACACTCAGAGCTTCCTGGTGCATTTAACACACATGCTGCTGTGCCCTGAGGGAAGTCAAAACAAAACAGAGAAAAAGGAATGTAGATTACAAGAAAACACGGGCACATTGATCCCGCTCACACACACACAAAGCAGATTGACTGCTAAATGGCATACAGTAAACACATAGTCTGAACACCCCACTGGGAGTAAAGCCGATCACAAAGTCTACAGTCAAACAAATACAGCTCCACCCTTGTGCTGAGTGAATGTAGTGTTGAACTACAAGTGCGCGCGCACACACACACACACAAACACACACACACACAGCAAATCCTCTTGGCTCCTGTGTGCCCCGGACAGTGGGAGATAATGCAGTGGCTCTAGTGAGTGGTTAATCTTTAACCAGGGAGGGATTTGACTATCAGCTTGTTAAAACTAGCAGTGCCAAGCTGCTGGCCCATCTAACTGATACTGCTACCAACCTGGCTCACTTCTGAACATCAGCTCTGATGAGCTATAGTTTGCTGGTAGAGAAAAGGGCCATAGTTGTAGCACAGTATATTATTCCTGTTTTAAAACAAGGCTCAGCCATGACATTGTCTGCTCACACTTTAGCAGTAAAGATATCACTGGAATAAACAGATTGGCTCAACATATGTGGTTTCACAGGCAGAAGAGGCCATCATTCTGAAAGGCCCTATACTGCCTCCAATTCTCCTCACACCAGTATAACATGGTCCCTGTGGTTGGGTGTTTTGTTCCACTCCTACATAACTCTTACAACATTTAAGGCCTTCATTTGATCTTCATACACCACAGTTTACATATTTTGTACGCAGAAAATTGATACAATCAATGTTTGCCAAGACCACATACAATAACCAGAATATGGCAATGATACACAGAATCTACATTTACATAAATTATACAACACAAAATGTCCTTCAGAATAAAAAGACAAAACCCTTTAAATACATTTAAATGCATGTATACATATAAACAGCTACCCTTAGAAGTGACCTATACAATATACAGTAGCACAAAATGATAAAATATAAATGGATTTATCATATGTCATGGAATATTAAAAAAGATTGTAAGATAACAGATCAACAGCTAAGAGTGAAAAGAATAGCACAGCAAGATAAACCTCCTTCAAGAGTTCCAGGATTTTCACTTGATGAGAAGCCAAAGCATTCTGCCCTCAGGCAGAAGAACACAGGGATGTTTCCCATGCACACTACGACTGCACGAGTTGTGTATACAATACTTTAATATAAAAGTCATTGTAACACAATCACCAATATACTATCAGAGCTGACCCAATCTCAACCTTGATTTCTGAATTATTTTCTGAAATTCTAAAAAGTATCATTTTAATTTGATCCAAAACAAGGCTACGGTGAATTCTTTGCTGATGGCATATTAAATGAGGTTACTTTGGGTTGTTGCATGTGTGTGTG
>JACN01101482.1:0-11923 GCA_000787155.1 Scartelaos histophorus | reverse complement strand
TATATTTATATTTATATTTATATCAGTGTGTGGGAGCATCAGTGACATACTTGTAGATTTTTGATCAGGGAACGATGTAGGAAACATGGTAGAAAGCTACAAAAAAGTAAATTTTGCATAATATCCCCATCGCTGTACAATTTCTTTCCATGGATTTGAGCAAATATGTCTTCTCCCAGTACAGACTCTTGAAATCAAAATATTTCAGTTATGTACTGTCTGCATCTAATTTTGAAGCATTTTATTGTCCACTAACCAGGAAGTACACTGTTAGCATGCTAGTTGATGCTAACTATACTGTCACTGTAAACACTCTTTTGGTCTCTGAAAGTTATGACACTCTTCGAAAATCATCGAGGTGAATACTTAGAATGCCCGGAACGCATAAGGTGACCAGTGTAAACTGCTTAAAAAGAGTTCTGTCTTTCACATTGCCGTCTGAAGAGTTTTAAAATGTGAAATTCTGCTGCTAAGGCGCTCAAAAGTAAGTTTGATAAAAGCATAAAATCAGGACTTTAAGGTTAATAAGAATCACAAAAGCCTGGCCTAGAGAAATTCTTGCTCTTATCACCGCTGTGTGCCTCTAGTTAAAAGTCTGTGACCTTTTCTCCAACTCCATCAGCGCAGAGTGGACAGCAGTCACAGAGAGAGTTCTACCTCTGACAGACTGCCCATAAAGGCCAAGTGCACCAATATAAGACCATCAAATAAATCAAACAAACAGACTCGATCTTTGAAAATGCTCTGTTTGTGTCGTTGTGTATTCTTATTTTAAAGCTGTAACTTTTCTAGTCTTCGCCTCTGTGGATATGTCGTGTCTTTATCCAGAATGCTCCACTGTATTGCACTAAACGTATTTATCTGAAAAAAAAATTGATACCACCAAGCAAAATTAAATGTCAACTCTGTAGAGAAGCGTTTTTTTAAGAAATAAAAACACCTGTAATAGGCTGTCTCCGCTACTACGCCTCGTGGAATTTCGCAAAACACTTTTCGTGCCAAAAATTAATAAAAATTTAAAGATAAGACAGAAGAACGAGATGTGGGTGGATTTCACTGACATGTTGAAAAGAACACAAATAAAATGAGTACTTGAACGGAGGACTTTTCTTTGTTTAGAACGAGAGATGTTTGTGTCTCAATGCTAATGTTGGGGCACAACAAACCTTAAAACAACCTCACAAACTGAAGTATTCTATGCTTAAAAACAATGTATTTTAATCCATTTCCATTTCAGTAGGTTGTTGATTTTATTTTTTACAATTTTAATAAAAGAGACTGTGATAAAAAAGCTTAATGCCACTGTAGAACATTTCAGGCATCTCCAAGGAAATCAACTGACAGACCCTTCATCAGAAAAGTTACATAACGCAGCCTTAACATAGCATTTTTCATTTGGAGAGAATACACACAAGAGCGCTGAACTTTAACTATATGGCTATATCAGTGTGAAAAAAAACTTGCCCCCGAGCAAACGTCCATATCGACCGAACAGACGCGCCGCTCGCCTCCGCGAAAGGCCAGATCCAGCACCGCCTCGCAATTATCACAATTCAATGAGGCTTGAATTATAAGAGCTAAGTAAAAATGTATCTGTCTTTAGCAGGACATGAGAACCCCAAGGCAGGATTTAGAGTGTTAGCGTTAAGAGTTGGCCTTTAAGAGATGTCTAATGTGTAAGGTTAGAGGTATGCTAATCGAAAACATGGATTTGGACCATAGACTTTATATATAAATGGACATAGCTAACATGATAGCCGCCGCGGTCCAAACAGGAAGCGAACATGGGGGCGATTCCGGCTCCATGTTTCCATTTTACTTTATATTGAAAAAATTGTCGTGGGGTCTACCACCTATTACGACATCCCTTAATTACGACATCCCTTTATTTAGACACTTTTTAGTAAGAGTCGTGAGCATAGACCGTATATATGAACGGACACAGCTAACGCGTTAGCCGTCGCGTGCCAAACAGGAAGTGCTCCAGGAGGCTCTTCCGGCTCCTTCTGACTCTGGCTCCCATTGACTTACATTAAGGTCTTGTCGCTCGTCTCTCTGTAACTGCTGCAGTGATCCTTGTCATCTTGGTCTTAAAATGTTCTTATCAACCCGCTCTACATGATCCTGATTTTTTTTTTTCGCTATTTTGTTAGTCAAAAAAATCCTATTCATAACAAAGAGCCTGGCTCCAGATTCGCTCCTGTAGCCGTGAAGCATCGCGAGCCTCATTTGAGCGGCGCTGAACGCTATGAGTGACGTCACACTCGCTTAGTCCACTTTTTTATACAGTCTATGGTAGTGAGTTGCAAAAATTCTGTTTAAGATTAGATATTTTCCCAAACTCTGATCTATATTCTTTTTTAAAAGAATGTGATATCTCATGTGGCCGAAGTATTTTCTGATCAAGGACCCAAGCACCAACCCAAGCATCTTATGATATATGAGAGCCCGATGTATAATAGGTTATCACATTAATAGTATTTATGTCAGAAAAGTGGAATGTTTGAAAAAAAAAAAATTGCCATTACTCTGATTAGATGTCAATGTCTAAATATTGAAAGAAGAACTCACCCTTAAACATATGTGAATGAAACAAAACACAACTCCACACAGCAAATTTCTCTGATCTGGCCAAGATTTTAAAAGTTATATCAGGTTAATCATCTTGTTTTTGAGATCTAATATCTACTTACTAGTTCTGAGAAAGCTTAGTTCTAGTTTAGAGGTAGTTTATTTTAAGATAACTTGCTGCATGGACAGATCATTTCAATAATTTTAAGTCATTTTCATTTAAGTCATTGTTTATATCTTACATTTTGGCCAGCTTTTTTGCAGCGCAGATCTGTTTGTGACAAAGAAACCATATTATAACAGATATGGGCCCTTCAAAAAAAATCTATGCTCTTGCTTTGCTTAATTCAATTTCCTCGCCTCTCCCTGCAGTCCTCATTCTTGTCATTGCAGAGGGCCGGTCCACTTCCTGTTTCCTGTGGGCCTATCGCAGCCCCGGACAGCTGCAGATCACTGATAGATGCGTCTCTCGGCTCTCGTGATACGCTCCCAGTCCCCGGCATCATCCTCCCCCACCTACCCCACAACAGCTGAGGGCTATTTCCACCGAGGCCGAGGGGAGGGAGGGGCCCGGCCGTCTCCGCGACAACACAGGGGCCTATAGCCAACTGCCAAAAAAAAAAACAAAAAAAAACTACACCACGTTTGTAACTGCTCTCACATGATGACTGCATTGAGACGCGTCCGGAGATCCACCAGAAAATTCACGTGATAGTTTTGTTTTTTGGAGACGGAGCGAAGGGTAAGTGAAGCTTGCAGTTTGTGATACTTTTGGACGTCGCATGCAGAATGTTGTAATTAGGGACGCGCTTGTCACTTTAAAAACTGCGAGACAAGTCTTTTTATAAACCGGAGAGGCAGTGAGGCATTGTGGGAGGAAAATGTTCTCCCCCCGGCGGAGAGGATGTGTACGCGGAGAGAAACGGCGTGTTCAGCACAAGTACAGAGAGGCCGGGAGAGTCGGGTTGTCACTGAAACTTAGAGCAAGGAGTGGAAGTTTGAGCAAATGCTAGTCAAGTTTTACTGGCAAAAAAAACAAAAAAAGATGAGTTATTTTAAATGTGCATTGTGTAACTTTTCTGGAGGAAAGTCCATCCAATGCTTTTCTCTATGGAGATCTTTATGTTTTGTCTGGAATGTTTCACAGTATGGCATTAACCTTCAGAATTGCAACATTTACTTAAAGCTGTCTAGTCGTGCCTCACACTGACTGAATGTAACGAAAACTGCATATCCCAGAACCCCACACTTTGCATTACAGCATACAACAGTTTTTTGGGGGGAAAAATATTATTATTGTGTAAATATCACGTTTCAAAGTCAAATGACATGGCTGCTTCTACTGACCACCCAGCTCTATTTTCTGGATCAATTTTAACAACTGTTGAAGTTGGTAAACAATCTGTAATATTTTTTTCTTTCAACGTGTTTAGTGTTACAATATATAAGTATAAGTTAATATATATTATAATACACATGATTTAGAGTGATTCATGTAAAAAAGGCAACACTGGGTTACAAAGGGAGTCTCTTTTCCACAGAGAATCCCTCAGCCCTGAGTGCTGAGCCAATAGAACAGATGGATGTTCCACGTAACTCTCAAACCGCTCACCCGACTGATCTCAAATTTGGAGGATGTCATCGTGACTGCACGGCTGTTTGCAGTGACAAATTTCATGTTGTTAGAGCAAAAAATGCCAGACATGGTTTCTAATGGAACCCATTAGAACCTTTCCAAAAGTTCTTTTTGACCAATATCTTTGGTGCAACCGTCCGGATTCTAAATTGGTTGGGTGAGTTCCAGAGTTTATGTATGGAACAAACAAATTATTTTCTGGATTAGAGGCGTAGTAAAATAAAATGTTAAGGATGGTTAAAAAAAATATAATCCAAGAAATGAATGACTGGGTCTCAGAGCGTTAAAGGTTTCTATCTTCATGGAGGCCAAACCAGACCAAATTACAGGTCACATCTGTGGAGAGACAACAACCTCTATTTCAGCTTTAATGTTTCTTTTAATGTTTCTTTTAAAGCTTTAATGTTTTCTAGGTATTTTTGTGCTGTAAAACCACCTGTAATTGAATAAATGTTTGCCACTTTTACATGAGAGCTTGAATTTTGAATAGAAATAATGCATTTCTAACGTAATTCCTAATGAAAATGATTCTTTGGATGTGGGTGGTTCATTCTGATTTTGAAGCAGAATTAATTTATTCCTTGATCATGTAAATGTTTATTCTTCTTAAAAATAATTCCAATGGTTCATGCTCATTTGGTTTTCCTCCCTCCAGTCCTCGTTTCGGACTTTGATCCACTGCTCTTTGGATTTGTGGGGAGTGGGATGTGGGAGTGGGCTGAGGTAGCGGCAGTTGACTCATTTTTTCTTCTTCCTCATCCTCCGACACTCTTCCCTCCTCCTCCTCAGCTCACAGACGTAAAGTGTGAGGATAGAATTCTCCAGCTGCTGCTTCATTATCATCGAAACAACTGCAAAAAAAGTTTAGATCACGTTTGCGTCCGATAAAGTCATGACAAAAACCGAGATGACAGAAAAGCCGGTAGACATAAATACATTTGTGCGCTCAGTGTCCAGTCAGAACCTTAGACAATGAGAGGACTTAAATGAATGCGATTTAACGTGTTTTCCATGGAAACTTCAACTTGGAATCATTACTTCCATGTACATTCGAAGGAGAACATTTTAATTCTTAACTATTTAATTCAGAACAATTAATACAGAATTTAAAAAACAGCATGTAAATGTGGCCACTATGGAACTTTCCAGGCAGAGAAATCGATTATTCTTCTTTTTTCTATGGACCCTCAAACAAAAAGTTACATAGTGCACATATATTTAAATAACTTGTACTGTAAGAAGTAGTGCGCTCCATATTGTGGTTGCTAAGCCCAAATAAATGAATTTTAAATGGATAGTCTGATAAACAACATGTGGCAACTTAAAGAGAGTGAATTATACAAAATCAAAAACATTCCATTTCAATTTAGTGATTTCTCCCGGACCCTATTCAAACCCTATTCATATATATTCAAAAGTGCGGTACAAAACAATACTCTACAACTTAACAAAATTTCAGTAATGGGATGCACGCTGATTGTTTTGTGAAGCACTATTTACACATTATATTGTACTTTAAAAACAATAAAAACATCTAAATACATTGTATTGCTATAATGTCATAGATTATAACTTTATAGCAGATATAAGCACAACAGGTCTTCTTTAAAAAATAAAATAAAATGTGTTTTATTCATCTGTCTTATTTATTTTTTCTTTAGTTTGTCTTTGTAGGGATTGGACAAGATCTCATGAGACAAAATTACCCAATCTCATGATATTTTTATCTACACGGTGATTATGGAGTCGGTTTATTTATTAATTTGTCTGCGGACAGGATTTCTTAGAAAGTACTGAACAGATCTTCATGAAATTTTTACCAGACGTAGATCTTGGCCCAAGGACGACTCCATTAAATGTTGGTAATGATCTGGTAGAGGTTGCTCAAGACTCTTGCCCTATACTGTACTATAACATACCAAACCAAATAAAGAGTATTCAAATAATTTGTCATTTTATTCTGCAAACACAAACTGAAACTTGCTTACAATTTGCTTAGAAAGTCCAAAAATTTCATAAAAAGTTACTTGAAAATGCAAAATTAGTCAATTTCCAGGAAACTTCATGCAGCTTGAGCAACCTCTAAAACATCTCCCTCTTCTTCCAAATTTCCTAAATCATGTTTTGGATGTAAGTTAGTGAGAGAGTTTTTTTTTTTTTTTTTTTTTTTTTTTTTTTTTGTGAGAAGATGGAGTCACAAAAACAGTGCTACAGCAAAAATATTAAATAATGTTAAATACAAAAAATAAAAAAATAAAAATTGAGAACTGGAGTGTACGATTTATTTATAGTAACTAGTGTCAAAATCTCAGGTTGTCTCGTTCTCGTAGATCCAGTCTCGTGTCTTGTTTCGTGGAAATTCTACCTCGTCCCGCCTCTACAAGTTGGCGTACGTCTATAAATATCCACGTTCACTGTGTAATCCAATGATCTTCATTTAGCTGGAAATGACAAGATCGTCCAATTACTTGAGACGTAGCCGTGTGAACGCTGGGTCTGATTATCATGCTATTAGCAATTCAATCAACTCTTTGATTAATTTATGTAGAGTCACGATATATGCGACCAGACGCTGTGTTCATTACTCCACGCACCGAGTCAAATCATTAGACAAAAACATGGCAGCCGCTCACCAGTTGGGTTAGAAACATGTTTTCATTTAAACTGAAGTTATCTTGATTATTATTCAGTGTATAGAGCTTAACCTTCTTGTTAATGGCTCTGTACCCGATTTTTACTCTCTGTAGAATATGAGAAACAGAACTAATGCTTTTTAAAGAGTTTGCAGTGGTCCAAAGTTATTCCTGACTTGAGTTTTACATTCTGTGCATTCTAATTACTCACAAAAATAAGTTTCTAGGAGCAAAACTTTCAAGCCAAAGCGGAGTTTTGACAGTAAAGATTCTAGAGCAACGATTAGCATGCAAACAGCGCACTTCACTCCCAATACTTAAAACATGTATGAGATTTTAACCACGTTATAAAGGCGTTTTCTCATCATGAGGGTCAAAGTTGTTTTTGTGCATGTTTGAATGTACATTTCTGGTTTAGGGTTTTGCCACTTGTTTGTCTCCATGGAAATAGTATTGCTTTGTCTAGAATGTTCCACAGTATAGATTAAAACTATATCACAAAGGAGACAAGCAGGTGACATTCTACATTACAGTTCTGATCTGTGGAGAATCAGCCCTGTTAACGCAATTTTTAAATAGAAACATCTGTAATGAATAAATGCTAGATGTTTAATGTCATACCGTGGGACATTCCAGGCAAAGCAATAACATCTCCATGGAGACAAGAAGGTAGCGGACCCTCCACCAGAAAGCCTTTGCAGCGCTAAGAAAATTCCCGTTTTCATCCACCCCTAACCCAACTCCTAACCCTAAAAAAAACATTAAGAGGTCCAATTTCTGACCTTTACTCGCCGGAGTGAGAGAAATATGACTTTAAAGTTTCTGTTTTGTGCAGACAAAAGTATAATAATAAGTAGGGCTCAAAAAATTTGACAACTAGATGCTAGAATATTAGAGATATCTGTATGTGAGAAATATTGATCTCAAAATTGACCTTACTTTACACTGCCTTTGTATCATGTGCCAAAAATAAAGAGTTGTGTAAAGTCAAATGGCAGTAACTGTTACTCCTTTAGCCCTATTTGCACGTAAAGTAAAATAGTTTGCCAAATGCAGACGTCCGGTGATACTAGATACTAGCGAATCTGCATCTCAGTGTTCGCTTTCGTGATTGCGCTCCTTTTCTATCTCTTTCCGGTTTCTTTTTACTTTCAATCTCGGTCAAGGTCAGTAAAATAGAGTAACTTACAGACTTTGCTTATCTCGTGCACCAAGTAACATAGAGGTGGGGAGATAATTTGCAAATAACCAGACGTCCCCCAGGATTTCCCGTGCGAATAGGGCTTTATTCACGACATTTGACTCACATGATAAAGGAGGTCTCAAATACCCCCAAAATGACATTCACTCATTTTTGACCAAATGTGATGTTACGGTTCTGCCTTTTGTAGAGCAGAATTGTCACCAAGGCATTTTTAAACAATAAAAACTCTTACATTAAAATCTGCAGCTGTTTCTCAGTTCTGTTTAAGACCAATTTCACTGTTAACAATGAGCACGATGTAAGCTAATGGCACACAGTATGTTCGTAATCTTTTCATACCGAATACTTGCAGGAAAAAGTATGTCTTCTTTAAATGTGAATGGTGTGTTCCGACTGTAGTTCTATTCTTAGCAGTGCACTGTTGTCTCATGGCCTAGTTAGCCTGTGGCCCCGACGGCTTTAAGCTCTGGTCACTCTGGAATGTGGAGCATGCATCTGGGTGGGCTTCCTCTACTTTCCCTTACAGCTGCCACATATCGTCAACATCATAATTACACAACGCCGCCTTTTAAACTGAATCACGAGTGGGGATGTCCAGTGAGGTCTTCCGATTCTTTTTGTTCAGACCAAGAGTTTGTTTGCATACTTGACAGTTTGCGGTCTTCCTCAGAGCGGTCATGTGATGTTCCTGTGAAGTGTCCGATTAGCTGATTTAAACAGGTTTTGGCACTTCATCCACCGGTAGGAAAACAGCGCCACCTGCAGTCCGACTTCCTCAGGACACTATCCCAGGTATGTGAGAGTAAAAAAGCCCCTTCGTCCCGGTTTATAGTCTTGTGAGCACGTTTACGTATTTTGAGGAAGGCCGATAGACAAACCACCAGGTATGAAACAAACTTTTGGTCTGGATAAAGAACCTAATAACATGAGCGGGGCTGGGCGATAGGGTTTTAAGGGGCAGTCTGGAATTTTGGACATAGGACCTCATTTAGTGAGCCAGAGTGTTGTAGACGGGTGGAGTCACTTTTTCAAACATTCCATACAGTCCTTGTATTTGCAGGTCGCTCGTTTTAGGCTAGCGCATGTGAATGGGTTTCGTTAGCCTGCTTCTAAAAACAGTCTTACCCACTCCAGAAAGCACATGGAGCAAATCTATTATTATGTAAGACTGTCGATGTAATAAATGTCAGTGTTGATAGAATAATGAAATAAAACTAACCTTGCATCGCATGAATCGTTGCATGTCAAGGGACTATTTTCTCAGCAGCAGCGGTGATATCAGTCTGTCGCTATCAGGAAGTACAACTCGCCGCAGCAGCTCAGACATAAATCCTTCAAATGCAAAGTTGGTTTTACTTCTAAAATTATTCTATCGACACTGACATTTATATCGACACTCTGACGTAATAATAGATTTGCGTCGGGTGCTTTGTGGAGTGGGTAAGACTGTTTTTAGCGGCAGGCTAACTATCTCCATTCACATATGCCAGCCTAGCACCAGCGACCTCTGTAAATACAAGGACTGGATGGAATATTTTAAAAACAAATTCTCCACATGTCTGCAACATTCTGGCTCACTAGAAAATGAGGTCGTATGTCCAAAATTCTGAACAGCTCCTTTAAAGTTATCCCAGTTATAATAAATAAAATTGTACTAGTAGCAATCCATGAGAAAAGTGCTAATGTTTAGGTTGAAAGGTCTTATAATAAGCAAAATTGACTCTTGTGAGAGTTAAGTCATATTCGAATGTTGTCACCTCATCAAAAAACTTACCTGGAGTTATGTTTGTTTCATCCACACATTTTTGAGTAATTCTTTATTATTAGTCTGTCCACATCTCTAAAGTTCTGTTCCACCTTGTGATGTCATGAAGCGACAGTTTTCAAGTTGCTTTTTACCTTTTGTTCAGTAGAGATCAGGAATGAAATTATCCAAATGATTTCAGTGCAGATTGCGTTAAAAGCACAGTGGAGCACTTCCTGTATTGCAAGTCGAGTCTTTTCAGTTTAAGAACTAAGCCTAAATAGGCAGAGTTTGTGCGTTAAACATGTGAGTGAAACAAAACACAACTCCTGGTCTGTTTTTGATGAGGAAACAACATTAGAACATAAATCAGAAAATCATAACCTTTTTTTTTTTCTTTTTTCTTTTGTTTTTACCAATATAGAATTCTAAAAAATACAGTAAACTATAAAACTATTGCAATGTTTTATTTACACCCCCACACGTAAATATCTCTGTTTGGAAGATTACATTGAAACTTTCTATTCATTTTTTTTAACCTGCTTTTTGGAGTATTTTTGAGAGTAGTTTTTATTATTGAAATTCCGATGCTGTAATCCCCCATTCATATAGGAGTGGTGCAATGTAGAAAAGGTTTACTCATCTGCACACCTTTTTGTGCACGGTACTGATAAAGTGAAAGTGAAAGTATACCTTATAGACTTATTTGCATAGCTCCAAAACAAGTAAAGCTATTTTCAATTTTTCTATGCATCTTCCGCAGTTTGTTCCAGGTCCTCCTAATGTCCTTGAACTATTTCCTGTAAATCGAACGTGTGCTTTTGTTTTCACAGATCAGACAGAGCGCTTTGGCCTGTGATGGACAAAGTAGTGATGACAACACCCTCTCTGCAGACAGAAGCAGCCACAGTCTCACTACAAACAGGTCTGTGAGCGAATGAACAAAAAGCAGTGTAAAATAGTATGTAAATGTAATTATAAAGACTTCAAAATCACACATGGGCACTTCCGGTTTGCAGTTGCTTATTTATATGAGACTAAACTAAGCTTTTTGTGTTCGAATGTATAACAAGGAAACTGTATGGCTTTTTATGGAGATGTTCTTGTTTTGTCTTTACTATTACACAGTATGGCATTCAATCTACCTGTTCCTATGGAAACAAATACATGGACCAAGTAAACAGAACAAGTTACAGGTTTACAGGAATAAAAAATAAATGCTCTTTCAAGATATTTTGAGTAGTACAAACTATGGAAGATAATTTGTTCCATTAGATTTTGAATTTTAAATACCACTGAATTTCTCACTTTGAATTTTTTTTAATAAAAAAAAAAATATATTCGGAATTTTAGTGTAGTTTTTCAATATGTTTATAATTCAAAATATTCAAAATAAAAATGTCACTCAACAGTTACAATTCAGAGTGTAAAGTTCACAGTGAAAAATTTTGCAGGAAAGATCCAAGATGTCAAGGCAGAAGCAATCAATCCTATGAGGAAGGAGGACAGAGGCTGTTTCCTATTGGCCGTTCTCATCTGTGGGCGGGGTTTGAGGTTTTGATGAGGCTAATTCTGGCCAATCAGATCGCCCAATCAGAGCGCTTCACTGCACCATTTCCTTTTTGTTACTAAATTAGATCAGACACTTTGGATCGATTGCTTCTGCCTTGGCACCTTGGTTCATTCCTATGAATTTTTTTTACTGCAAATATTACACTATTACTATACACTATACTAATATTTGTGCTGAATATTTATATGCATTTTTTTTTTATTTTGAATTTGAAACACTTTAAGAATGTACACTTAAAATTTCAGCAACTAAAATTCAGAATAAAAATAAATCAAACATGTTCTTTCAGAGTTACAAAAATTCAAAGTGAGAAATTGAATGGTGTTTAAAATGTTAAATCTACTTGGTCTTTAAATGTTTTCTTGTTTTTAAACGTTCCTCTCTACATGATCCTACTTTTTTATTTTGCAAAATTCACCATAAATCAATTCCTATACCTAATATGAAAATACACGTAATGCCATACAAGGGGATATTCAAGGTGAACAATGACATTTCCCTGGAGACAAGCAGGTGGCAGACACTTTGTGAAAAAATTATGATGTTTTATTTATTTATTTAT
>JACN01111326.1:0-44631 GCA_000787155.1 Scartelaos histophorus | reverse complement strand
AAAAAAATAGTAAAAAAAAATAAAAATAGTAAAAGTAAATAAATTAAAACACAGACACATACAAAAATCAGAATTTGACTGTCTGGCTTTAATTAAATAATTGTAATATTTTTCTTGGTTATTCCACATCAAGCACAACATGTTCTCTTTTACTGCCAGTCCCTGCCCCGCTGTTTGTCATCATATTATTAGTTGATTTCTTCGTCATCACAGTGAAGTCACAGTGAAGAATGTGGTGATCCACCAGCACCAGCGCGGGAGACGGATGCAGAAAAGGGAGTGTGAGTTTGTGTGGTCCATCGCACAGGTGTTACTGTGGCAACTGGATGTGGCTCACCAACCAAGACCTGCTGCGTCATGTTGTTTTCCTCCTCTGCTCTTATAATCTCTGGTGCTTATCCCCCACTTTCTCTGTCTTTGAATGTTCACTTTTTCAGAACATTTTAAGAACAGAACATGTGTCTCAGGTCTATGTGTCAGCTGGTCGGCTGCCGTAGACTGTACTGTACGGCCCCACCCCCTGCTGTGTGGATTACAGTGTTCCTTTGTGTCTCCTGTGTGTTGTATAGGTGGACGTGGGGGTAGTGCACTTTACTCCTCTGGTTCAGCCCCAGATCCAGCAGCCCTTCAAGTTGGTGGAGAAGGTCGTGCGCAACATCTTCCAGTTTAGACGGAAGCACTTTTACAAAGGACTAGAGTAAGTTTGAGTGGACACAATGGACACTTTTCATGTGCACCAGTCAAGTCACTATGTCCACTGACTGAAAGAAAGTATCTATATATAAAGTATATATAGGTAGTATGGATGTGTAGCTCTACCCGTGATGTTTATGTTGAGAGCGGGATTCAAACCTCCAGCCTTCAGCTCAGTGGACTAACGCTCTACCGACTGAGGTACCGTCGCCCGTAATCAATATTTCATCACTAATGGCTCCTCCAGAAGTACCAAGAGTGCATTTTTACATCAGTGCACTATATACTTTATTTTTTATACTACAATTTAATTAGTGTTATGTCTTTTTGGTGCAGTATATTGCTTCTCAAAACACTTCATTAATCAAATATATGCTGTTATTCCTAAGCACCACTACCAGACTAGAACTAAACTGGACTCAAACATCCACAGATGATCATCAGCCCATTTCTGTAGTGAGAGAACGTGGGCCTGAATTACAAAAGAACATTGGCTGTGTGAAAGAGAGCACCAATTATGAGTCATTGAGGTGGCACAGGAAGACAAGGCAGCATATTTTATGTAACAGCCGTGGGCTGGCAGCTCCGGCGACAGCAAATTGGAGAGGAGGCACCAGGCCCCTAAAAAGCATCTGCAGCACGGGTGAAAGTGATTGTTACTTACTACCACTCGGATAGCTGAGGTACTATAGCCCAGTATTGAATGATTGTATTAAAAGTTTAGCTTTAGAGTTCATATTTTATCAGTAAAGTAATTGAATAATATTTGAATATAATCTGTAAATATGAAACTGGACCACATGAACAGATCTTGTTCTTTGTCACTTCTTGTCCACTAAAGGTTCTATATTAGGCTAAATTAACTCACTAAAACATAACCTGGAGTTAATTGTGTTTTGTTTCAGTGACATCTGTTGGGGTAGCCCTTTATTACTGGTTGTTCAGTGTAGATTAGCAATTCCAGGGCGACACATGTGAAGGAAATGAAACACAACTCTAGGTATGTTTGCAATGAGGAAACAACATTCTAAGAGAGATCAAAAAACAGAGTAATATTGGCCCTTAAACCGGGTGATGCTTCTTCATTATTGACCGATAAAATAAAAATAAAACTATTCTCTATTAGCAGTGTGTTGATTTCACCCATCGTCTCATTACAGTGTGGTCTGGCAGTAGGGGATAATTTGCAATTCATAAAAACTTGAAGCTCTTTGTATGATTTCAATTAACTGCATAGATGTGAAACACTCGGGGAAGGATAATTTCTCCTCTCTTTTTAATGCAATGCCATTAAACTTGCATGATCATTAAGCTATCAAAGCCACCTGATTGCAGCAGCCTGTGCCACGATTTCACATTCCTTTATTATTTCTCTCCCTGCAGAAAGTTGTTCCCAGAGGCGAGTCGCGTGGAGCTGACACAGGAGATGCTCCAGAGGGCCGACGTAGACCCCACTCTGCGCTCCACAGAACTCAAGATCCCCCAGTTCAGAGCTCTGTGCGACGTGTACGCCCATCTGTGCTCACAGGACTCCAGCCTCATTCACTACGAGTACAGAGAGGAGCTCAGGCAAAACCACCAGGAGAGGAGGACTAAACTGGACAGGAATCTGAAAACCAACACAGTGACATAAGACAGATACATCATTATATTATACATGAACCGTTTTGTGCTCAGTTTGAATGTGTTTTAAGTGTTAAAGTTGGGCAATGAGTTGAGGACCTTGGCAACTTAGTCTGAGCTTGTTCCTACGCACTGGTCAGTAACTCATTTGGGACGGGACAAGATCTTGTGTCGCAAGATGAAACTGATGAAACTGTGACAAGGGAAATAATCTTGTTAGGTTTTTTGTTGTGATGCGTTTAAATTTAGAGACAAGAGAAGGTTACTAAAGAATTACACTTTTTGAGAAGCTGTGGGTCCAAAAAGCAGTGTTATAATGGCAGAAATATGAAATACATTAAAAATATAAGGACAAAAATGCAAACTGAGTCACACAAATTTGTTTCTGTATCAATATCAATATCAAAATCTCATTCTCATTCTTGTGGAAAGTCTTTTGTCTTGTCTCTCCATGTGTGAAATCTGTCCTGTGCCACTTCTACTGTATGTATATATTTTGTAGATGTGTGAAAAATCCCTCAGTCATCCAGGTAGAATCCATGGCAAAAGAAAATAAATTTGTCAACTGGACAAAAGTTATTTGGTCGAATACATGTGATGTGTGAGTTTCTATGTAATTACATTGTATTTAGCGCCTCCCTGCAGCAGATATAAGACTGTGTTTTCCAGCATTCTGACCAGAACTGAAGAAGCAGCTTGGATGAGCTGCGAAACGTATTCAAATTTATTTTCCTTTGCCATTTTGTAGATGTGTTTAAGCAGTAAAATTGACCAGTGATTTGAGGACCTTGAGCTTGTCCCTTTAACGTGGTCAGCCTCAAACTAAAAACAATGGTGGTCTTGAAGCATTTGATTCCTGTGCTGGTCCCTGATCCAAATAATCTGCACTAACAGATGGACAAAAAAAGGTCATAAAAAGCCACGCACTAAGAGCCTTTGTTTGCGCCGAAAGACACCAAACTGCTCTTAAGCCTTGACATTTTCCACCTGGCATAAGCATGCATTTTTAAAAAGATCTCCCTGCACCCTAGGAGAAAAAGGTATACGCTAAAATCCAGCAGCTAAATAAAGCAAACCCCGGTCTCACTCTGCTATCGGGCTCTTCTCCCGACTTCTAAAAGCAGATATGCACGAGGAAAGCAGGTTAGCCACCCACAGAACGCGCTAAAGCGAATATTAGTGTGCAGTAACTCAGCCTCCTCCTACTTCTCTCCTCTGTCCCATTTCTTACATCCACTCCGACTCGCATAACACCTTTTGGGAGCTAAGAGAAATGTTGGTGAGGATCCAGGGTAATTTAGAAATGGGAACAAGGTGGCACAAATTATTAGGTATACCTGAATTTCATGCTTCATAAGAGAAACTAATCACATGGCAACAACCCATTAAAATCTAGTTGCTCATATTTTTTTTGTTCTTGAATACATTCTGATTATATATAGTTGGTGCATTTTAGTTTTATATCTGCAAATATAAATTTTCTATTAAGCTATGTTATGTTTCCTTATCTAAACCATACCTAGAGTTGTGTTTTTGTGGACAGAATGATATTTGTACTTCAGTATTAGGAATATGATATCAACTACTATGTCCAATGTATGATTATCTAATTATTTGACTTAATCCATGTTTTACTAGTGCTTCCTGAAACATAAACTAACTTAAACTAGAACAGTGTGCCTTGTAAAGTGGCCAGAAATCTTATAATCCAAGCCATTTCTTTTTCTCAGTCTCCTTTAGGATTGCTCATTCACTTGGAGCTTAAAGAAGGAGGGCGAAGAGCTGGGAATTGATTCAGCTTAAAAAAAGACCCCTAGGATTTAAGTTTTAATGCCGTTTTATTAAAATTCTGTATTTAGTCATCGGCTGCTTATGCGCTTTTCTAAATGATATGCACGTAAATTGCATCACCTACGAGGATTTGTCTCTGATCTTTTCAACAATTATCTGAAAATACCGCATACTTTCTTAGGCTCTCTTATAGACTAATCCTCTACAGCGTAACTCTGCTGCATTGTGTGATTAAAAAGTGTTTTGCATGTCAAACATTTCTCTTTAAATAACAACACAGATTAGCAAGTGAACATTCAAAAGCCGGAGCACGCCAAACTGGCAGATGGCGCGTCGGGGTAGGCGAGCCAGGGGGAGCGCTTCTCTCAAGTTCGGATGATTGCTGGGTCCTAAATCTTTATCCACGATCAGATTTTCAAACCAGACAGCCGCACTTTGGACATTTGGCACCGTCGCTCCCGCACTAGGTCCAGGCATAGGGCAGTCACTTAAGTATATGCAGTAATTGTAGGCCAGAGTATTACAAGATTAGAATTTCATCATCGGACATCATAAAAGAAATGAGCGTGATGGAGCGGTGGGGCCTCATTAGCGGCAGTGCTGGACATAATGAATGATGAGGTATGTGGCTTATTGTCTGTTGCCATGTAAATCTACTGGGAAAGAAGACTGATCTGCCCATGCTAAGAATAAATCAATATTAAAAGAGTCAGAAGCCTTAATATCCTGCAAAGGTGTCTTGTTATATATAAATTATAAAGAAGCGTTGCAAAATTAATGACAAATAAAACTGAAATTGCAATTTAAATGATCATATATTCCAAATACTTAGGTGATGATATTTATTTCTGCAATCAGCAAAATAGCCTATGTAAATGTGTGGGCATCAGTATCTCTGGCATTGTGTGAGTGGTATGAGGTTGGTGGTTTGAATCCCTCGACGTAAGCATCATCGGTAGAGCGGTCAGATCCAATGTTCCATAGGTCATTGGTGCAATTCCAGCTTCAGCCCAGGCTTGTTGTGTCCTTGGGCTTAACCCCCAGTGTCTGCACACACTGATGTATGAACATATGTGCGAATGAATGGGTGAGTGGTTCCTTGAATGTGGTAAAGTGCATAAAAAAAAACATTTGCTATCTTATTTTGTATAACACCTGCCAACCCTGTAGGTCAGACTGTTATAAACTCAAATATATAAGAGCTCTATATTATTTTTTAACTGTCTATATCCAAGTCTTCTCTTAATGATTCTGGATTTGTTTAAAATGTGCCTTGATTTAAAATATTAAAACATGCTAATCAAATCTAATCACCATTAAGTCCTGGCTGCAGAAAGTAATTGTTTTAGTATTGCAAGCGGTATTAAGTAAAACACATTCAAATAGTAGTATGGGTTTGGTAACAAATTATATAACTGCGCTCAAACTGCTTTTTAGTGTCTAATTGAGTACATTATTACAAATAGAAACTGCTTAACCTGACACATCTTTACCCTCCAGAAATATCTCTGCGTGTGGCGGTTTGCAATTTTCACACATGCCCACGTAAAAGAATGTGCGAATCTCGACCGCGGAGGCGCAGCGTTTGAGAACTGTCCCACTTCTGTCATGTGCATTGTATTGAGGCTATAGAAGTGTGTATCTTTGAACAGCTAATCAGAGCCTGTAGCAACTCTGGGACAGTGCCGGAGATAGACACCGGCCCCCTGCTGTACACCTGTCTGCAAAGTCAACTGAAGCAAGAAGCATTAGGCCACATTACCAGAGTTGTTTTTTTTTAATAATAAAATAGCTTGATAGGAAAGAGGCATTCACATTCCTTGGTTTGCTAGCATCAAAGGCATAGTAAAGTTCAGAAGAATTACCATCAAAGGTCTATTTTAGTAACAGCTTTTCGTAGTACCTTGCTCTTAAGGCAAACAAGTATTTAGAACAATATCTGCTGTAGTTATTGCGAGTTATTGCGTTGACACAATCTCTTAACGGTGTCAAATGTGTAGAAAAGTGTTCTGAAGGTACAAAATATTTACAAGAATAATAAGAGAAGGCAGTATAAACAATCAAATAAGATCATGTACATTGAAATCAACAGCA
This sequence comes from Scartelaos histophorus, assembly GCA_000787155.1. Lineage (NCBI taxonomy): Eukaryota > Metazoa > Chordata > Actinopteri > Gobiiformes > Gobiidae > Scartelaos > Scartelaos histophorus. The sequence goes on along the minus strand of JACN01111326.1, from coordinate 38,430 downwards.
AAATGTGAAGAAATCTGTATAAAGATTTTTGTAACACACAAGCGGGATCAGTTCTTCTCCTAAAGTGTTACCAATGTACAGGATCTATATAAATAAATAAAAATTACATTACACTTGTACAGATACATTTCCATTGTATAGGCAAACAGTGTATTTTAGTGCACAATACAGCAAAAGGATTGGTTTTCCCAGTCCCCATGTCCTTCCTGTTTTAAGCTGGCCTCTCCCGGCTCCGGAAGTCTGATTTTGTTTTATGGGTGGTTCCTATTATCCTTTGTCACGTGATCTCACACAATTTGTCGCTGCAGCATAGATGATCAAGTAAAATCGGACCAAACCTGAGCAGTGATTTTTTTTCTTTTTTTAACATAACGGTATACTAGAAGCTTTGAAATTCAATTTGGCCCGCCTGACAGGAAAGAAAAACAGTATCTTTGTTTTGAAATCCAAAGAAAACCTGTGATTTAGTGCTCAGCAAATGGCTGGCTGTCATGACATTTTTTTTAGCATGGCTGAGATAACAGCTCACAGTCAGAACCTTTTGGTCTGTATGGCTTTAATAAAAGGCTCAGACACAAATGAATAGTTGTGCTCCATTTTGTCTCCGCTCTATCATGACATGACATTCCTGCATTCTGCCGCACAGTTCTCGGTCTGATCATAAAAACAGTCTTCGTTGACGACCGATGCTAAACTCTGAACGCTAAACTCTCTCTCCAACAAGATATTCAGGTGATCTGCTGGTGCGGTGTCTGTGTGGCTGTCCAGAGAGCGGCTGTGCTCCTTCATATTTAACAGAGCCCCTCGGTTTCTCCTCACACCGCTGCCCTTTCTCCTCACTGCGCTGGAGTGTCCTTGTTTGAGCTTAGGCTGGATCTCTGGGGTGTCGCCCACTCCCTCGGGCTGCACATGAGGGGCCGAGCTGCATTTTAAGATGGCCTCTTCAGACAGTTGGAGCTGGATGAACTGGGCCTCGATGGCACTTGTGGGCGAGCTGCTGTCTCCACTGTCTCTCCTGGTCTCGCTGAAGCCGTCGTCGTCTTCATCACTCAGAATGTCGGACTCCTTCACAGAGGTAGAGGTGGGCGCCCGGTGGGTGCTGCTGGACCAGCTCTGTTGTGACGGAGGGCTGGTGGTGTCTGCAGAGGACAGAGGAGTGGCACTGGACAGGCTGTAGGTTCCACTGCTCTGGCTGCCTTCATCAGAGTCCGGTCCAGCTTTAGCGTTGCCAGTCTGAGAAGAGAAGTCGCCTGCTGGCTTCTTACAGCGCCAGGACGCTCTGGAGGAACCTGCCAAAGAGGTAAGAGGGAGGTCAGATAGGCCACGCTTATCTCTGCCAAACACAAGCTGCAGATGCCCTTCAAGCATTTAATACAGTGGAAACATGAGATACCATCATCGGACTTGGCATCACAAGCCTGATTTTTAAGATAACATTACAGGACACCATCCAAGGCAAATAACTCCCCATGGGTATGTTTTCATAAAGAACCTCCCCAACAAGCTCTGGCACCAAACGCAAACCCATTATATATTTTCTTTGGACAAGATTAGACATATCTAAACAAAACTTAGAGCGTACCAAGGCGAGCAGAGGAAGGCAGTGTGTTACGCAGGGGGGCCAGTCGCTCCTTACAGTTCCTCTCCAGCGTTCCTTCACTCCTCATGTTCCTGCGCACGTTCTCCCTCAGGATGGAGCGGATCACCTTGATGATGTTGACCTTGCTCTCAGGCACACTGCAGAGAGAAGGATAGCATGACCTCACAGGATCAATTTTATGGATTGTAAAAACATATAAAGGCCTTGGAATCTAAAGGATGAGTGGCATTCTGCAAGATTTACTGGGGAGGAAAGGGAGAAAATAACCCTCAATTTCAGGGATATAGATAAATGAACAGACAAGTATCAAAAAGAACATTAATAGTAAACATCTATAGCAAACTATTATGCTTCCTAATGTATATTAAATAGGACTAACTGATTTGGGAAAAATATCTACAGTAATTCAATTATATGATTAGCAGTTTTTATGCATAATAAGGATAGTATATTAAGAAATGATCATACTTTAAAAATTGCAGCCAATTTAAATTTGATTGCGATTTATCTTGCAGCCCTAAAATGTATTTCTCATTACTTTTTAAGCCATCTTTATAAAACTCTCTAGGAATCTCACCCTGTTAACACATTTTTATGACATTACAATGACAAGGTTACAAAAACTAGAAATGATAAATATCTTTGCCCGCTATATAATTCTCTTCCACCCCCAGTTTAATCCCTGACCTGCTGCACAGCTGGAAGACGGTCTCGGGCCTCCCCTCCACCTCAGATCTGCAGTGGATGAGCTCCCAGATACAGCTGCTCTCTGCGCCGGTCCCTGTGAGAGCCACAAAGAAAATAGAAGCTTTTAATCACCTGCCCCAAATATGACTTATATGATTTCAGAGGGCGATGGAGAGGGAGCTAGCAGCGCACAATGACAAAAGGGAGGAGGTGTGTGGGCCACTATTTATGTTGTGGGGACTAAAATATGTGCACTCAAACTATGGACCTGTCTTCTTTATGGGGAGAAAAATCTTGTGATGTAAGGCCTTTATTATGAGATATACAACGTATCTTAAAATTAAGATTTGGATTTATTCAGATTAAGATTACGGTTTAGGTTAAAGATGCACTGTGTAACGTTTCGAGTGGAGGGTCCGCTACCTTCTTGGCTCTATGAAAATGTCATTTGTCTAGAATGTTCCACAGTGTAGAGTCAATTTGTCTATCAGAAGGGAGACATGCAGGTTACATCACTGTGCTACATTACAATTCAGATCTGTGGTGAGTCGCCTATATTCACAGAAGGCATTATTCTATTTCTGAGCAATAGAAACTATATCTAATCTAATCTAAATCTATAATAAATCTAATCTAAATCTATAATAAATAAATGCTAGATGGAAATGATTAATGCCATACCATGGAACATTCCAATAGCAAAGAACAGCTCCAAGGAGACAAGTTGCTCAATGCATCTTTAAGATTAGGCAAGTAGTAATAGGTTCATCTGCTTATCTGTTATTTCTGATTTGCTATCTTTTTGTTGGTTAAATCAACAATTCTATTATATTGGGCTAAACCAGAGCCAGGAAAGATTTATTTATTTATTTTTAAATCTTAGAGGTGGTGTGTGGTATACAAAAATGCAATCAAACAGTGACTGCGGTTAAAAGTCAGGATTGGTCCCCAGAAAATGAATTCAAGTCCTTGTTATGTCCGCAAGAAGTACAGAATCCAACATAAATGTGTGTGTGCTGAGGGCCCGAGGCGGCGCTCGGGGACATGCAGAGGGTAAAGAGAAGATTTAGTGGGGTATTTTGTGAGTGATTTAATGGGGATAATCGCACGCCTCTTACCTGCAGTATTTCCCAGTCTGACCTGCAGCGCTGACAGGGGGATGAGCCACCGGAATTTAAACAGGTCCGAATCTCCATGAGAAAGTGCTGATCGCGGGTTTGCCTGTTCAGTAAAGAAACAATGTGATATGCCATTTCCACTTTATAAACCGTACAAAATGAATGACCATCAGCATTTACCATCTTCTTCTTGAGTTTGTTGCTCTCCCTGTAGACCAATATGACGGCTTTCTTGAATACTAGTGAGAAGAGAACACATTGCAGTTTTAGATTTGAGAGAGGGCCTCGTGGGGAAAGCTGAGCCAGCGCAGCCCACAGATGCATTTGATATGCCAGCTTGAATGCTAGAACCATAACTCAGGCTTACAGTGAGAGAGGTGATATTCTCAATAATTTCCCAGATAAATGGTTGCATTTAGTAGAGATAAAAATGTCTTCATCGTTCTTAAGAAGGGGATTACGTCACATGACAGGTTAGCTCATCTTACCGAAAGATAGAGAACATAATTATATGGATTTTACCTTGGCAAGTTTATAATTTTACTTCCTGTTTGGACACAGGTAGCAGATATATGACAGCTAATTTTACTTATTTAACCTGGCAACCATAATCTTAGGAAGGGCCAAACCCCGTCTATTTCTTCTATTTCTAGGCTTCTACTTCCTTTCCTCAAACTGACACTTAACTGATGTAAAACTATGATAAGTATTTACATTACATACTATCCCACCAAACCCAGTAATAATAAAAAAAACATGATAACCCGATATATCCTGTGAAGGTTTTAAGCATTTTTAACATTGGACAACATCTACTTACCAAACACAGTCATTTCAGGGTCCTTCCTCATCCGACCCAGAGAGGGGTGTGGGTTGAGCCAAACTGCAGAAGAGTGCATGAGAAATTCACCCATGGAGATCTCTGCGACCTGTGCGAGGAGTCAGAGGGTCAACGTGAGACTAGGCATCTTAAAAAGCACACAGACTTGAGCAGAACAATAGACCGGTGCTGTTTGCAGAGGAGCCACTGTGAGATACATACTAAGCACTCAAGTCTCTGCTCAGAGTGAAGAATGAACTTGTTTGTGCACCAGGTGAAAGATGATATTTTATTTTATTCTAATATAAGAACTGTTATGAGCTCTGGAACTCAGCACAACTTTAGACAACATGATTTAGCATTCACTTTGAATATTCTGGAGCACAACCCAATAAATATTTAATCAATTTGTAAACTATTTAATTCCCAAGAGATAATGCAAAGACGAGAGCGTAAACAGTTTTGAGCTGATCATTCGATGGAATGCTGGGTTCAATTATGCTCTGTATCATTAGATGTTGAAGCCTCACAGTCTGACTCATTCAAAGTCAAATATCTACAGCCATATACTTACTAATAATAATTTATTCTTTTGAAATTATTTTGAGTTATTCTTTGATAGATGTAATATAAACAGACATAAGATTTTGACCAAAAGCATGATTAATGAATACCAAAAGTTTACTTCTTCATTTCTATTGGACAATTTAGTTGAAGTGATCATAGAAATAATGAGGAAATTCAATTATTCAAGGGATTTGACAAGAGACATTTTGGGATTGCTAGATGAAGACAATCCAAAATGGCAGTATTTCATAAAAATGATTAAAACTGCTGTAAACCGGTGCCAGCTGATGCATAAGATTGATTTCTGCATTGCACTGAGCTACTGAATCAAAGAACTAGCATGTTTCTGCACAGTTCTCTGATTTTAACCCAGGCCGACTCTGGTTACCAAAACAAATCCCACCTCTTTATCATGTCCGCTCTGCTCAGCCACCAGTTGATCAAACACGGCTCCGTAATCCTCGTAAATCTTCTGCATCTCGTTGATGTGACTGGCCACCTTCTCCATGGCTTTCAGGGCCTCTGCGGGGACACAAAGCAGACAAGTTGACAGGGATTCACTCGGGTTTATATTGGCTCTATGTCATGTCACATTACAACATATAGTGTCCTCGAAGCAGTGTGTCCGTAAGTGACAGGAGCGAATGGGGCCTATATTTTTAACTAGTCATGCTTCTGTGTAATTGCATTCAAAACATTTTTCGCACCAGAGAGGTGGTAATGCTCCTCGCTGTCTGCATCAGTGAGGGAGACGAGTTCACGGAGCAGCAGGGGGTACTTGAGCACCCTCTGGACTGGTTTAATCAGGTAGGACTCCAGGGTGGACGAGTGCTGCTTAGTGGGGTTTCGAGCGTCCAAGAACTCCTTAAAGGCCTGATCGGTCTTAGCTGCAAAACAGACATACCAAATTAATGCAGATTATCCACAAGATTAAATTCTTAGTCTAGAATTTAAAAAAGAGCCTGGTATGAAAAGTTAGATACGTGTCACATTATCTATAAAAAAAAAAAGAAAACACAAAGGAATTATATATTTTGTGTGACTATGAAAATTATTATTCATTTATAGTTTTACATTATTATTATTATTATTACTTTCCCCTAAGCAAATCTGAGCACTATGTTGTTATTTTAAAATGTATTTATTTATTTCGAACATGTGTCTTGACACTCGACGTGAAAACAAAAGTAGAAAATAAAACTGATAATATAATACAACAAACAAACACAAACACTCACTTCCTGTGTTACACATGATTATTGTACCAATCACTGTGAACCTAAATTATACCCTTAAGTGCTTTTTTTTTCACACAATACAATGATTTCAACACTGCTCACCTCAAACATAATTATTACCCTTCTTCCAATCTGTAGCTATTGAATACCTCACATTTGTATAATACTTTCAAACGGTGAATTTGTTGGCAATCCTTTAAAGATCCTTTTAAACTATTCCACCAATCCTTTACAGATCCTTTTAAACCATTCCCTAGTTTAACCCCGCACACCAAAACACAGAAGCTTTTTCTTGTTGTCCTTGTTCTGGGTAGATTGAACATGAAGGTGCCTCTCAGATTATAGACCCCTCGTCTATAACTAAACATATTTTGAAGATTGTGGAAGCAAGTTTCTAGCTGCTTTAAACATGAATTGGGCTGTTTGTAACTGAACAAGGTCATAGAGTTTTAGCAGTTTTCACTGTAGAAAAAGTTAATTTTTGAGACAGGATATATGTTTGAATTATATTTAAATGTATTGTTGTATGTATTCTAAATTTGTGCATATTTGTATATTATGGAAATTGATACAGCTTTTAATTTTTCTTTTGCCTCTGGACCCAATTTTGCACTTTAAAACACTAAACTTATGCTCCTGTTTCAAAAACCATGCATGAAACTTACTGATGGTAGAACAACAGTGCCTATGGGCCATAATTCATCTGAACTCATTGGCTGTGTTGATTGTGGCGGATAGCTCCGTCTGATCGGTCAAAGGCGTTCTAATTAGCTCGGGCTGTGATGACTGAAGGCCAGAGTGATATGATTCGCCTGATTTTCCACACTCATCTATTTGATTAATGATGCATCAAACTCTGGGTTACTGCCGTTGGATGGCTATAAGGTCCATCCTGGTCTCAAACACATAGCAGAGTTTATGATGATCAAGTGCACCATTATGATACACTAATATGTGACCAGCAGGGGGTGGTAGAGGCCTCGGTGCAACATACCATGACCACTGCAGTACTAGATATAAACATGAGAAAGCGTCCATTATACTTGACAGGCATAATGCATCATTCCAGAACTCCTTTATAATGTAGCTCTAGAGAAAATTGCACCAGTTATGACAACATCCCTGTGTGAAATTGCAAGTAAAAGCAGAGAATGAGTCTTCAATAAAGGTGATGGCATTTTCCCTCTACAGCGAACAATGTGTACCGAGGGGGGCTATTAAAGTATTAATTATAGCACTCCCAGCTAGAGACAGGCAGCTGCATCGACACCTCCCACAGTAATTGGCAGGCAATTAACAAGTCAACAAATAAACAGTGAAACTAGGCAACCCAGCGCCCCTTGGCATGATGGGAAGCAGGAGGTGGTAAGGGAAGATGAGACGCAAGATTACTTAAGGCTTTGACAAACGCTAGCGCATTTTAGCAGTGTCCTTGGATGATGGAATTACCACTGACAAGTGAATGCTGGTTTAAGGGGTTTACATAGAATTATATGACAGCAGTTACTAATAAAACAATGTTGCACACAAAACATTGTGTGAAAATAATGCATTAACATGTATTAATATTTGGCATACAAACTGGTAGTTTTTAGCATGGCTGGCTTTCCTAACACAGCACTTTATGCTGGCATGGGACTGGTACAAAGACATCTCGTAATCCTCCTTGACTACTACTGTCCTCTGCGTTTTGTGAAGCTGCAGCGTTCTATTTATATTAACATTTTAAGCTGTGTTGGAACTTTTTTAAACTAAGATTGTTGAGTGCTCCTTTCCTGCAGTGTCATATTGAAAACCATATTTGCTGTGCTGTATTCTCCTCCAGGTCGCTCTCATCCACCAGAGACTTTTGACGTGTTTTGCTCCTGTCTAATCCTATTAAACGTCCATCCTTCTGCTTACTTCGAGGAATATCCTACGCAATTCTGGTAATGGGCTGATTTAAGCACTGCATTGGGGGCAATATGCCCCCTCCCCCAATGTTGGCAGCAAGTGAGCTCTTTCTTTCAGTGTTTCTCTTTATGCTGGGCAGCTTTCCAAAATATGCCCAGAAAGGTTTGCGTCGCAACAGGCATAAATCATGTTTAAAGTTTCAGCTCTGTCACATGCTGAGAGAAACACAAGAAATTATTGCGGCTAGCAGGCATCCATGGTTGAATGTTTTGTGGTTAGTGCACAAGGTTATGTAAAGGCCACATGCTTAGAAATGAATTAACATAGATTGATGTGGTGTCTACTTGTCAGACAGGTACTTATAGATTGGCAGCAAAGAGGTTTGTGAAAATGTCTCATTTATGTAAAGTATGTATTTGAGCATTTCTGTCATCATCAACTTTCATCACATTGGTGCAACATTGATCCATGTTGTCCCAAACTTCAAACTTTAAGTTTTTTTTCTGATGCAATACAAGTGCAAGGTAGTGACTCTAGAAGGTCACACAACAATGTGGTTTCAATTTGTATGCATACAAGTTTACTAGTTATAAACTCTTACAAACCAAAAACAAAAGCATATTTTGTATGTAGCATGAAAAGCTTATGAACCGACTAAACTTTCTTAATCATGTTATTGGAAAGTATCAGTTAGTATCAGAGGACCACAATGAATATTGTTTTCTGCACCCCATTGATTTTTTTTCTGCAATGTGGTTGATATTTTACTGCCATATTGACTGTGGGTGACATACCTCGCTCTAGAACCTTCTGAACCTTGATGTGATTGGCGCAGAATCCACTGTAGAGCTTGAAGTGGTCCGCGTAGTAAAGGAAGGAGCCCCCCAGAGAGAAGAGTAGTTTCTGAAAATGGACCATAGTGCCATATGAGACAAACAGAAATGACATAGTGATGGAAGGTGCGTGCTGACCCACAAAGGTATGGGAGGAACAGATGAAAGTGTGAACGGGTCAAAGAAAAGCACTCTCACACGCTTCTCTTTGGAGACCATCCAAACACCCAGTTGCTCACCCACTGTCTGACCTGGTCCCTGCCATCACCACCTCTCTATTCATTCAGTGGACCATAGCACCACTATACACCTCACACCTTGTCAAGTCAAACTAATAAATCAACTTTGATGCTTCTGTCGTACCCCCAAATTTATTTATAAATCTTACTTTTCTATTGTGAACCACCAAATTCAAGAGTAATGTCATATACACAGAGTGTCACTGGGTCTGCACTGAAGACATGAAATCAATAGTGTGATACAGTGTGCTATGACTAACCTTGAACTGTGAGGGGGTCTCTAGGGTGCTGAAATCAGGTGAAGAGGCGATCCTCTCCTCCAGCGTCTGCAAGAAGACCCTCTGGAAGTCCAGCATTTCAGGCAAGCTACCGAACAGGCTCTCCATCTGGGGACAAAGCAAAAGAATAGTTTGAAAGACGGTGCAGTTGAATAAGTGGTCAAATATGAAACAAGTGATGCAACTGCAACCTATTCCCAGGGCAAGTAGTACAAGAAAATGAATAAAAGTGAAAGTTCTAGTGTTGCCTGTTCTATTGTTCTGGTATCCGTATGATTCCTGGAAGATCACAAAATCTAGTATAATACTACTACAAGAATACTAATACTACCTCTGTACTACAATATTGCTACTACAACTACTACTAAACAATAACACAGCAAAAAATTGAAAAAAGTGTTACAAGACTATGGGGATGCAAGCATTCAAGCAGCACCTTCCACTATGACTGCATATTACAATTTAGAGACCTAAACTGAGTAAAAAGTGTCAAGTTTATGTTTATTCTCAAAACATGCCTTTTATTATGGTCATTCTATAAGGTATGTGTAAGGCCATACGGAAAAGGAACTATAATAGCTCGTAATTCATAATAGTCAGTCATTCACCCCCTGGAGTGTCATAAAAGCTACACTCTGATGCCTCCATCTCAGAACAGGGCACTTAGGGACAAAACGGACTTTACTCTTTCACGCACACACGCACACACGCACACACGCACACACGCACACACGCACACACACACACACACACACACACACACACACACACACACAGAGGAACCCTTCATTAAAAGCTGAACATGCCCTTGTCCATTTTGTGTCTGGACACGTCTCACTGTCCCATAATGGGCTTTTAATTTGCCCTAGTGCTCGCGGCCTATCGACTACTGGTGCATCTCAAGAGTAGTGGCCGGGCACCGTTTGAGGTCACGCCACAGCCCTATGCACACTTCTGGAGAACTAGAACACTGCAATTATTGACATGTTAAGCTACATCTAATTAGAAGACAACATCAGCTTTAGATGTGGGATGCATTCTTTCACTAGAAACACAGCCAGGTCTACTCTTGTGCTAACCTTTATCTCTGTGTCCCCTTGGAACACCATAATATCATTGCAGGGCTATGCTAATTTGTCCTCTGACTGCTAACAACGTGACAGATAAGGCCTAGTACATCCACACCACCCCTGAGTAATAACAATGAATTTGATGGCCTGCATAGTCAGTACCCACCTAGATGTTTTTTTCTATCTTGTGCATCTCTTACCTCATCCAGCGTCAAGAAGGTTTCTCTCTGCAAAGGTTTCAGGTAGATCTCGAACAAACAGGTCAGATCCTGTGAACAAATTTAAAACATTGTTAAAAATGAGGCGGCCGTGTTTCACTTCTTTAAAATCTACTTACTCATATGAACACTGTGATTTCTCCTTTTATAACCTCCAACTATCTCCATCCCACAGTCCCTCATCTCATTTCTGCATCGGCTGCTCCCTTCTATCTCTCCCACCCTCCAGCTTTTAATGTGGTTGTAGCCTGTCTGAGTATCAGTGGGGATATTCTCATTAGGTTGATTTATGAGGTCTCCTGCACCTTCTCATCCTCCTCCCACCAGCCACCTCAGGGCTATAGCACAGTCAATGGTGCACAGAAAGGGGGCAGATCGCCCTGTGTGAGAGGCGCAGTGGAAGGACCGGCTCCTTCCCTCAATTACAAATCAACAGTGAGGAAGAGAGGGCGCTACTAATGAAAAACGAGGAGCGCAGAACAAAGAGGGGATAGTCGGCCATGACAGTTTCACGGTGCAATCATGAATATGGTTCTGTGTCGAGGTACAAAGGTCAGACTGGGAAACCTTGAGCGCAACAAATTGGCTGCAAAAAGATGAATAATGGAGAAAATGAGGCAGCACCACTTCTTTGCCATATACCCATTATTCTTAAACAGCTTACAAAAAGTTTTTCATGTGACTATGTTTTTGTAATTAATATAAACATAATGCCAATAACAAAGTATAGTGACATAGAAGTCATTCTTACTCAGTGATACAATGATAACAACTCAAATCAGCACAGAGAAATAGCATAATTTACTGCACCACTGTTAATTTATTAATAGTTTTAATTATATTACACATGATGTTCTACTCCCTCTGCCAATCTGTAGTTTGGGCTTGCTTCTGCTTTGAACCGTTAAAGCATAGTTAATAACCATCTATGAATAATTAAGTAAACATATTTCATTCAATATTGATGTTGTATTAGTGGATTCTGGTCAGCGCCTCACCTTCACATAGGACTTCTCTGTGTCCACCAGCTCCTGGATGACCTTGCGTAGTCTCTCGGTAACACTCATGTGTTTGGGACAGGGCTGGAGCAGGGTGGTCTCACCCCTGGGTGCTGAAGTCATCTCTGCACCTTGCTGTGCTGGAGGTGGCTTAAGGTCGTCCATCAGGCCAATAGAGACCACTGTTCTCTCGTGGAGTGGCTGGTATAATGTACACACTGTATCTACACTCTGTGGGGAAAGGAGAATTTAGGTTAGGCAGATAATAATAAAACCAACTGTATAAAATGGGGACCACACTGGAGACAATGTGGAGAGTCATAACGCTGCAAATATCATTATGAAAAGTCTCGCTCTCTTACTTCCCCTTTCACCACTAATGACTCTAGCCCTACAACTGTATAAAATAATGATGTATGTAATTCTGCACTGTACATGGACAGCTCTTCCCTTGGGATACTAAGAGCGTTATGGAGATTTAGCTATGCACTCTATGCTAATTGGCTTTGCATCAAAGGGTTTCCCATGCATCTAAAAGACTAACTGGATATCCCGAGCAGATAGCATTACAGCACATTACATTACATTTCTACATGTATAACGGACACTTGCACAGTACTAGGCCACATCCATAAATCTGACTATGCAATGAGCCATGTATTAGTGAGATGAAATATGCACAAGGAACATTGGAGAAATAGTCATGTAACATATCTTTTAGGGAATTTTATTATAAATGCATACATTGAAATGAAACTAGAGGCTTTATTCCCTCATAAGAGGGAGGCAGGTCTGCTCTACCATTTGCGTAAAATAGATAATTCACATCTCTATATCAGAGCTCTTTGCCTGGGGTATGAAAATTAACATCAGCTGTAGACACCACACTGAGAAGACTTGCCGGTGGCAGATAAGGGTTTGTAGTCTACTATAAATCACATCATCCCCTGTACTATTTGCCAGATCATAACATAACCACAGGAGTAAATGCTCCCTGTTACAGTCTGCCGCACTGATGCAAGCTCTTCTGGAGTTATTAAAGCAAATATATTTTTGAGTACAGAGAAGTACGTAAGCAGTATGTACAACAAAAACACAAATAAGAAATGAGTTACAAAGTGTTACAAAATAACATAAATATACATATTACATCAGTAATAGTAGTACTAGAATAGTAGTTTCTATTACTAAAACATGTAATAGATATTTTGCAATGCACAACTACAGTACAGGGCAACTGCTGCAAATAAGAAGAAAAAAAAATCTGTTTTGAATACCTGAATAAGAACAAGTTTCCTCTAAAATTTTCTCAAGTACTAGACCAATCACTTATACAAGCATTTATAACACTAAAAATGCGTGATTATATTTTCAAGTTTGAGATAATAAAAGCATTGTTGCTGCCCACTCTCACCCATTCCTTTCAAATGTTTGACCAGGTCTCAAAATGGCAGTGGCCATGTAATAACAGGTTTCACTGAGTCACACAGCTTCATGGTGTTGTGGGCGATTGTCATGCCAGGCTAAACATCTGTTCACTCTGATTTTTGTGACTGTGGGCATGATGCTATGTCAAAAATTGCATGACCTACTGCTCAGGAGCAATCTATTACCTTGATCAGTAAGGATTACTATATTACTCTACCTGCTTCCAAGTATTCATGGTTGAAAACTAGCTCAGTTACAAGTGTGCTCTCCTTCCAAGCCCCTTTGCACACTCTATTCACTTAGAGCCAGCCCACAGACAATGAAAGCTGTCATTAATAAGCCTGCAGCTCATCATCTCCCTCATTATAACACACGCACTTGGGGGACCAGCCTCCTATGCAACAATATGGCCGAGGAGAGTGATAGGTTTGAAGAGAAAGACAAGACAGAAAGAGGAGGGAGGGTTTGGTACTTGTATGTACGCCTGAGCTAAGCCTCTCTTTTCAAGTGATCCACAATGGAGGCACTCCTCACACTGTGTGGCCTGATAATTATGTGGGGACTGGCATGGCGGCGCTGGACTGAGCTTAGTACAGTAGGAAAAGCTGCAGGGTGCAAATTGATGTTTCTGCATATTTTTATTGGACTTATGCAAACGTCTTCCATGGTTTCTGCTGGGATTTTCACAGAAAATCATTGGCATCTAGTGTGTAGTAATGCATAGTAAACTGGCATAGACTGGATGTCAGATTATATTCTACCTGCATTTAAAATGGTTTTACCCATTTTCAGTTATTATTAGTGACCATTATCTTACTGTGGACCATGAACAACCAACAAGAGCTGGATTATAACTCACTTAAATCCTCATACTTTACTTTTACATTTTGAGGACAGACGATTACATTGTACTTAGGACTTGTGTCATTACTTAATAAAGTTTGCCTGGAAAATCCAGAAAGTCTGAGTTTGGTTCCCACACCCTCTGTTGCTCCTCAAGCCCCAAATCATGATGAGTGCAATTAGATTTTTTTATTTTTTAATTTCAGTGACGCAGGTGAAACGAAAGAGCTTGTTTGTCACGCATCATTTACAAATAAAATCAAATTTATCCCACCTCAGTTTAACAGAGTTCAGTACTTTGTTCGTTTATTCTGCAGAAATCTGCAATGTTTTTCAGTGCCCTGTGATATTTTTTTCATATGTTTTTTCCCATACAGATGGACCCATACATGTCCGCGATTGACTAATCCACCTGTCAATCACGCCTATTTGAAGACAGAAATTCGCTGGTGATCAGATTCACATCTTCATCCAGTATTGGAGAAGTGTGTATTCTGGATTCCAGGCAATGATCAAGTAAGTGTAAAGAACGTATCAAGTCTCTTGTAATATAAAATGTTTCCCAATGTATTTACTTGAAGCCTACGATGTCTCTCCCACTAACAAGTGACATTCTGTGTTATACCCTCCACTTGTCACTGGCCAAAATGCTATGCCTAATCGTGTAAAGTCTTCACTTTTGAAAAGCATCACATTTCCAAGATCCAGTGTGGGAGTCTGCATGAAGCAAATGGGGGATGAAGGATATCAGAGGGATGTATTCATCAGCTCAGAAGTACACCAGACAGTGAGATAGATAACACTTATATCAGCTGTTTATTTCAGATACAAGTGCCTGGAGGTCTGCCCGAGTCTTCAAAACTCTGTGTGCTGTTCAAGGTTTGTGTTAACAGTATACATACCTCCACAGAAAGTATTCTATACATTTACAAGAAGCTATGGTTACAAACATCCATCCATCCATTTTCTTCCGCTTATCTAGGGTAGCAGTCTAAGCGCATGGCTATAAACACGCACACATATATACCGGTATTTCTAAATTAGAAATGCACCGAATATTCGGCCGAATATTGCAAAAAAAGCCACATTCGGCTTTTGGTGGAAATCAGAGCTGATTCATGCAATCATGCATTGTTGTTTGATCACGACATTTAATGTCCAAATCATGGGTCTAGGCTATTTTTGGATACCTTGGAAATTGGAAAGTTGGAAAAGTCCCCTAAATTGTACCCTTTATGAAACTAAACTAGTTCATCTATAAACATATAAATGAATGCACTCGCTCTCACGTTATAACATGATTCTACATGTGTCCAAACAAAGTGCAGTGAGTCTCTTACTGGTAAAACAGAAGAGATGAAAAAACAGCTGCGGCGTGAAACTTAGATTCACCCAAAAACACCAGTCCTTTAAAGAGCCTCAAAGTCAAAGTGTGTAATAATAAATCCACATCTATTCAGTCTGTAGTGTCCACGTAATTTCAAGCCAAACAGAAAACATGAACCAAACTCCTGGTCCTGGTAAAAGTAACCTACCTGTCGTAGGTTATTGATTTAGCAAAACAAAGAGAATGTACTTCGTGCACTGCCTTTAATATACAGAGGGGTAAACGAAGAAAACAAAAGTGAAACTTAAGCACGCATGAGTCCACACAAGGTCAGCTGCGCTCTGGTTCATTTGCACATTTGTGTGGAGTTATAATGAAACATCATATCGTAGCCTACTCTGTTTTAATATATGAATTAACATAGTTATAAAGTAATTCAACATTAACTTGGGCTGGACTTGGACTTTAAAAATATGGATCCCCAGAAAAAATAATAGATAAACATTAACATTCTTTTAAAAACAGGCTATTTATATCATATTTAAAAAAAATAGTGAAAAACTTAACAACCGCATTTGATATTTGGTTTCGGTTTTGGTATTCAGCCAAGTGTTTAATTTTTATTTGGTTTCAGCCACAAATTTTCATTTCAGTGTATCTGTATTCTGAATATATTTCTGCAGGTTGATAAATACCAGTTACAACAGGATGAACTTGGAACGGTTGCATATGAGAATTTCACAAGCTAAAACATTTTAGAATAAACAGTGTCTTCTGCAGAGAACAAAATACCCTTTTCCATAATCGTATGTAATATAAACCTACTGTAGACTCAATCATTCAAAACATGTCAGAATAAATGTGATTCTTGCATTCGTTTTGAAGATGTATTATTTCTCCTGGGCACATTAAACATATGCACCAAATGTGAACTAATTAAAAATATCAGCATAAACTAATTACACAATCAAATCTAATCACAACCAACATATATTACAGAATTAGGACAATTTTGAAAAACTTTTAAGCCCTGGTATAAGACTGACTTCCCCCACAGCCCTGCTAAGATTGGTATCATCACTAAATGGCTGGATAGGATACCTGCAATGAGTCGTGACGAGGGGAGGTGAGTAGATTGAAAGGAGAGGGAGGCACAGATTGTCATGACTCAGGAATCGCCGCAACAACAATCCCATCGACAAGCTGACAGCTCGCCCAAATAACCAATTAAGAGGCTGAGATGGGAGCCGGCAGAGGAGGAAGAGGAGGAGAGAAGGAACGAAGAATAGAGAACTGGGAGTGCTGCCTGAAAATTCCCTATACAGGTCTCCCACTGATGGCTGACAGCTATGCGTCATGTTTCTGACACTTCATATATTGCCTTGGCTTCAGTCAATTTAGGAACACTGCTTCGTCAACGTTTGATGTTGAAAGAAGAAGGTTAAGTCATATTGTGTCTGTCTCCAAGCACTTTTCTACGTAATATGCTTGTGTAGAAAACAAAAAGGTCACAGGCAACAATATTGATAAACATTCCATGATAAATATCTACTAGGGGCGTCAGTACTTTTTGGATTGGTTTGACATAGGCGTTACATTGCAATAGTCATATAGAGGCATTTTCACTGTATTTATCTAGGCTGGGGAGTATGCCAGATAACCCCAATAAGTCTTCCATTAGAAAATATAGGTGAAGGAGCAACTTTTACCTTATAAATAACCAAGGATATTCTAGCTTGGGGTAAAAACAAATTATATATTCCCTTACTGACCCCTTATAGTTTCTTCTTATCCTATATTACTATGATACAAAATATTGACCAATAATAACGTAATACAGCACGCCTTACTTTCTGCTTACTTACCCAAAAAACAGTTTTTCATTCTTTATATTCTCTATCTTGTGTGCCAACGTATAACTTCCAGTCTCAACAGTGAGATTGGGAGAAAATCTATTCTATTGTCTGCCATCTCCTCTACCTCTTCTGTACCGCCTCAAATCATGTATTGTATTTCCACCATGGGCCAAGGTCAGTACCCTTTCTTAGGTCTGGAAGGCAGAGTGGATTTTGACAGAGCATCGATCCTGCCATTCTTTTGCGTGGGCAGAGAAAAACTGCTAGAAGCTAGCTTGTTTTGTGCATATCAATCAGCAAGGAATGGTGATTCCGTTTTTGCAAATGGAGACAATTCTTCCCAATTAGAGCTCCTTTGTCTCATTTTATTAGCTCAGTGTTTTCTGCATCTATAGTGCCTCCGCCGGCCCACCTTCCATCTTAATTCCCTGTCCATTAGCAGGAGCTGTTGCTTCGTTTCTCCCTCCTCGGTCTGTGTGACCCTGGTGTAATTTCCAGACCGGGGAGAATGGAGAGGCCAAGGGCAGCATCCTGTCTCTCAATAACAATGGTACAATGTGGAGTGTTCTGGCTGGTTAGTTACACACTCAAATGTGAATGGCTCAACTTTAGTGCACTGCGCAAGGAATTTTAAAAAGTCAATGTATAAATGAGTAATATAGCACATCTCTTTTGATTTAAGCTGTTGTAACATGATTATTTGTCAGTAAGGCCTTGTTAGTATCACTTTTGAATTGTATGGCTTCAGTTGCCATTAAAAAACAACTGAGCAATTTTGTGTGTTGTTATCTCTATGGCCCATTACAAACCATTAGCACATCTATCCTTGTTCCCGTAAGATAATAAATGTAATTTGGTCTCGTTCCTGTCACATTGTGGTGCTTGGTTTCCTGAGGTGGGTGTAAACACTTGCTCAGACTGTCAGACTGGGAGGAGGCAGCGTGACCAACGCTAAACTCTGTCTCTATCTCCCTTTAACGCTCCAGTGCAGTCATTATGCACAAGGCTCATGGACTCCTCTGTAGATGAAACGCTGCTCAAATCAAAGCACAAGTCTAGCACTAAAAGAGCACCAGAGTGGGCCCATTTGCAAGATGTAAATAAACAGAATCGATCATATGGAAATTATACTCAAGCAAATCAACGGTGCTGCATAATTGGCCATGTTTATCAGGTGTTGAAAATTATTTTACAATTTTGAAAAGATAGATAATTGCATATTTGAATGTGATGGTGGTTGGTCTGTTACAGTAATTATTATATCGACTTATACTAGTAGTTCAATAAATAATATATGGAACAAGGAATATTTTTGGGAGGATCAATATTTATTTACACTAGTGGGGTTAAAAATTCACATTTCTTTCTAGTATACACAAAAAGATTTGAAAGTAGAGGGTCAAATAAGTATATGACTCATTATAGACATAGACCAAGACCTGTTAAGTGTTAAAGAATTAATTCATGTTTCCTAAAAAATAAAAAGCAACATTTTGTATTGTGTACTCACTTGACTGATCATAATACAATATCTAAAGTTTCAGATTTAGACTTCAGCTAACAGGAACAAAGCAGTAAAAGGTGAAGATCACGCATGTCCCTGGCAGCCAGAGCCACCCATCCCTCACCGAGACCTGCCCCTCCATGACACCACGAGAGGGACGTGAAGGCCGAGTGACCGCCAGCCTGCCCTGATGCATGGTGATTCATTTTCTGTGCTACTGGGCCACAGTGCCACAATGCCATCTCCGTCTCAAAGCTTGCTAAGAGGTGCTCATAAATCATAGTGAGTGTTTGGGAGGAGACAGAGAGATGAGAGGGAGGGGGCTGGTCCTGAAACTCGCCTCTCCCCATTTAGGCTTTTATTATTCATCCTAAACAAATATTATTACGCTAAATCTCCAAGGACTATAAAGAGGGAGTGTGTTTTAATAATGAAGCCAGTTTTGGATTAAAAGCACCCAATGTACTTAGGTCCCCAAGGCTATTCACATTCTGCTAGCACAAAGACACTAGTGACTAGAGCACTAGTTTTTTTTTTTTACCCCTGCGTGATGCATGAAACTAATGAAAGGTTAAGTGGGAAGGCTTGTCACTGGCATTTAACAACATGATGGCACTGAAAGGTCTGGAATAGGAAACGCAGCAGTGCCCTTTGAAACCTGGAAACACTCCATCTGGTACTACACTGCTAACAACATTTCAGACGTGACTATGGGAAGAGATAATAGACTTTACAGCACAAGGGTAAACTGGATTCAAGGCCATTTTACATCAATGAACTGGAATATGGTGAGGAAGGAGCATTATGTCAGTAAATCATGTCTACCATAACAGAAATAAATTTCAACATTTTCAACAGTTTTGAAATAAGCTACTGAAAAAAAAAACCTCTTTTATAAATCCTAGTTTTGGAAAATTTAAATCTGCCATCACCATAAACACACCATATTTACCATCCTCTCTTCTCCTTTGGCATCCCTTTGGCAGGAAACGCAAACTGATATTTCCTCCGCCAGGTAAACTAGCTTTTCTTTTAGTAGTCGTCCAAGGCCATTCAGAACTGGTCCAAAAAAGTGATCCATCTTTTAAGCCCTCACTCTTGGCATCCAGACTCAGCACATGGTGAGGAGCAGGTCCAAGGTAGGTGACTGATCCTGAGTGAACAAGTCTATTGCGGAGCTCAGGTGGTTGTATGGCACGGACATGACCGCTTCAGCTAACACATCAGGAAGCCTCTCTATTATTGTCCATTGCTTTGTGTTAGTAACTGGACTACAACAGTGTACAGTGGGCTAGCCTAGCAAAGCTGGATCGTATTAACTCTAGTTACCGAGGTAATCCTAGATTATCAGCCCTTTCACAGGCAGATGGAGGCTGATAGATTTAGCCATAACACACACACACACACCAGCCATAGTGATGCCCAGAACTGCCAGCCAGACATGCACAAGAGGAGGGAAGATGAGGTCACTTAATTTTGTGTTTCTTTTATATTTGTATTTCCTTTGCTGTGGTCTATTATCTTATCTGTCTATAGCCATATTTCTTTTGACTATTACAAAATATACATTATAGTAATACAATCTCAACTGAAACATTTACAAATAAAATGTGGTAAAATGTCTCCCACGATGTATCCCTTTACATTTAACATACCCCAGCTCATAAATTCTTAAACAACTTTTACTCCAGAGACCTGTTTAAAAAAGAATCATGCCTCATTACCAGTTTCTATTATTATTCTATTCCCAAAGGTTGACTTGACACCAGCTACTACTCACAGTCACCACAGCATTAGGCTAAGTCTGCGTGTGTAGTGACAGTCAGATGGAGTCCCTCATAAG
This sequence comes from Scartelaos histophorus, assembly GCA_000787155.1. NCBI lineage: Eukaryota > Metazoa > Chordata > Actinopteri > Gobiiformes > Gobiidae > Scartelaos > Scartelaos histophorus. The sequence continues at coordinate 18,070 of JACN01111326.1, read as the reverse complement.
TCCATTTAAAGCGTCTCGTCTGGCAAAAAGCAAAGGAGCTTAATATGTCTACTGTCTAACCTTTGCGTCAATAGGCTACACACTGGGAGAAAAAATATGTTTGAACACAATGTGGAGCTCAAGGTCAACTATGAATGAGGAAAATATGAAAAGATTGTCTAAGAGGATTTAGTATTTTGTGTCTGTTCCAATGAAAATATTTACCAGTTAAAAATGCCAAGGGAACAGTGAAGGTGTATTTATGAGAAAAAATGCATTAATGTACAAATTACTAACACTGATTGATACAGTCTCCATTATTAAGACTATATAAACTGCTAATGAGTTTTAATTGCTGTTATTGTAAGGTGTCCTTGGTTGCCTTGAAAGGTGCTATCAAATAAACTATATGATTATAATTAATATAGTATTTCTGGAGTAAATGCTTGCATTGCTCACAACTCTTCTATATTTGGAATAAGATTTCAGCCTTTTAAACAACAAAACAAGAGACACCATATAATTTGGGCAGTACACATTCCCCAACTCTCACTAAAGCATTGCAGTGCATACATAATCAATTCAGCATGGTGTTCCCCAGGAGACATATGCGGGACCAATCGGGTTGACTTTTTTCAATTGATTGGTTAGGCTCGTAAACGCTCCACCAAACCAATTGCACAGGCTTTTTCTGAACGGAATCATTAGGTTAACTCAGGCAGACAGGGATCACATCCTGTTGCTAAACACTAACACTGCTTAGTAAGCATCTCAGCCCAGACATACACAAATCTCTCTCATGTAATAAGTGCAAATTGGAATGCAACAGAGCAATTAATCAAAAGGTAGGTGCTGTGGTGAGGCTGATTACATGCTGTGACAAGTGCCTTGAAATTATTCGTTCCAGTTTGTTCGTCGCTATTGACTTTCACGGCTCACACGTACATAACAAATGCTGATAAATACTGATTTTCTACCCAACTACTTGAGATTTTTTCCCTTTCCGCCTCACAAAACAAACCAAAGTCCATGCAATGATTATTAAACTCCACTCAAAATTTGATTTAGCAGCCCCAATGTCTCACCCTGGGATTTTTTTTGCCTCCTTCACAGTGGCTAAATATTCCACATGAAGGCACACAGTCGCTTTTTTATCTGGCAACATCAGCAGCAGCACACAAATGCACTGAGCTCTCTCTTATTTATGCACACACCTTCCCTTTCTCCGCTCATTGCTGTAGACAAAGCCGGCAGGGAGCAGAGCAGCAGCAGTGGTGCAGTGCAGATCTGAGCACAGTGGGACTGACTAATGTCGCCGGGCAAACAGAAAGAGCAAGTCTGAATAGAGAGGAGAAGGGGGCAAGTTGTCCTCTGTAATCCACCTCCGGGCTGAACTGAGGTCAGACACGGCATGGCTTCTTCTGACACAGACAATTAGAGCGGAGCCCGGAGCAATAGCAATTAACAATCTTTCACATGTGGCCTGGTTTTGCAATCGCTGAATCTATCATAGCAAAGGGCAACACTGCTGGCGATTTTAAATTTAGACACATTTGCATAAAAAGTAGGTAAATCCAGCTGCAAAAGATAATACGCCATTGGACAATTTGTGCCATTCCAGAGCTCCAGTAAGTGAAAAGAAAAAGGCCTTGATGTGAAACCAAATATTATGCTAATTGTTCAATGCTAGAAGGCAAAATACTAGCTCAGGGGAATGAAGGAGGGAAAGCCAAAAGCAAGAATAAACTTAAAAGCAACTAAATAAAAGAGTATCAAACTGCACTTGATCAGTTGCAGTAGTCAAAAATATAAAACAAATGATCAAAAAGCTCACATTGTTTACCACTAGTTTTAATTCCACAAGTTGACTCAGATTTATCTTAACATTCAGAATATATTACAACTGCATTTATTAAAACCACTACTCCTCTAATATGCACTATTTAATTCCCCCAAAGCTCCTAGCCACATCAATACATTAACATATTAACATATGCTGTCTCCTAATGACCACACACTGTCTCTCTATAAGCAAGTTCTTCCATATTCCTATTAGCACAACACTCATGTATTTAGCTCATGGGAATAGGTTCTAGCTTCTTTTAATGACTGAAGTTGGCTTACATATGAAATACATGGGCATGCATATCAAATACATGACCGCTACAATGCACCATGATGAACAAATGCACGCAGAGATCCGTCTATCATACGAGGTGGGATTGTTTAAATAAATGTCTGAAAACAATTGTTCAATAAAAAATAGTGTTGAGCCTTTAGCAAGCATGGTTGACGGAGGAAGTGTGAAGAAAATACCAGACAGCTGTTTATGTATCTTCACCTCGAGGCATAGATAAGTTTAAAAATGTGGGAGTGCACGACATCTCTTCTTGGTGACAGTAATAAGCTGTATTTACACCCATGGCTAAGTATCCCAATTATGGTAATGCTGTGAATTGGTGCCACTTTTGACAAGCCCGGATCAGCCATACCGAGTTGGCATGAGGACATTTCAGTGCACAGGTCTGTTTCTGTGTGTCTAAGAGAAGACAATAGAAAACCTTGCTGCAGTTTGTTCAGTGTTTAGCCCCTCCTACCTTGCTGTGCTGTATGGGCCTGTGTGCGCAGTGGGAGTGACCATTCTGTAGTTCTACGAAGAGGGAAGCACCGTCGTCAGCTTCACAGAGCACATCTGGAAGGAGAGAGAGAGAGAGGAAGTGTGTTAGGATAATTGTTTGATGCAGTGTGTGAGCTTGTCTTCATAACAGCATAGTGTTTTGCACTGTAATTCCACTGAGCACAAAGGCCAATCAAAGGGAAACAGTCAGAAGTAGTAACAAAAAAATCTATTCAGAGAAAGTGTTCTGTATGTGCAAGGGTTTGTAAAATACAAACACAATACACAATTCTTTTTTTAATTTTACCACAATACCAACATTACTTTTAAAACACTTCAATCAAGGGGAGTTTACTATGACAATAAATACTATTACTGCTACCACAGTAACTTGTTTATTTATTTATTGACTACTGATTTAAAAGCAAATGTTTTGTGAAAGTCCCTTGCATTTATAGTTGTGATGTCTACATAATTAAAAGATATATGTAGGGAGATATAATAGAATTATAATTGGCAGTATGGGAAAACCAGCAGAGGCATATATTAAAACAGTGTTAATTCACCATAGCTCCTTATCATCCAGCCTGTAACGATACGCCCTCTAGAGACGAGAATGAGGAAAACCGCAGGCTCCTTTGATCACGCCATTTACAGTAATGAGGCCTTCAGTCATTAATCCTTTTGTGTTCAATTATGCCAGCGGTGGAGGAAATATTTCACTAACTAATTACTATTATTAGAATGACACTTTACATTGGCTGCAAAAAGGACAACATTATAATAGTTTTGACCGACCGTACAAAGTTTACATATTTTTACAAAATTTCACTAGGCAATATATTACTTCTAGTGCTGCCACAGGGAATTGGGATAATCATGACTAGTTGACTAATAAACCACAATGACTGTACTTTTGTAATCGCAACCTGGACACATGCCGGAAGACGTTTTATAAAAGACACATTAATCAAACAAAATATTTTTTTTTTAAATTAGAAAATTTTCTTCATCAGTAATGTATTTTCGAATAATATAATTTATTTGTCTCTATTTAGAAACACTCAGTCACCATATTTCAACCTTTAATTTGGTCTCAATGTACAATAGAAATAAAATAAAAATAAAAAATCACTGACTACCAAAATAATTAACATTAGCTGCAGTCCTACTTCTACACCAAAAAGCAGACCTCAAAGCTTACCTTGCTAAAAATCAACCCACCATTTTGTATGTACCAAGTGGGCATCAGGTGTATCCGTCTATCAACACTGAAAACCTTACAGCTCAGCTCAGACACTTTCACTCCCCAGTAGAACAAGATGACAGCGAGAGACACATCTGCAAACTGTAATGAGCCTGGCGTGGTCAGAAGCCCCTGGTGTTCTGGTCCTGTCTTTGCCCCCAGAGGATGGACGACCAAGCAAACAAACTTCACACATGCCTTCAACCATGTTCTTTCAACATAATGAGTCAGCACAGAGGAAGCAGAAGTCTAAAGGAAAAGGAACTGTTTTTGTGTGTGTATGTAAATGTTGTTGAGGTGAGAAAAAGAGTTTCACCAGAAGTTCAAGAAACAATTATTATATTATGCACAGAGAATTTTAATAATTTAGTAGCTTTTTTGCCACAGTGTATAGCAATTTGTTTGAAATGTAAGCTAACAATAACTTTAAGATGCATAGACAAGAAGAACCTTACTTTTTTATCTCACCATCTGTCAAGCTATGGTCCCTTGACAATTTTCCCAACTGTCTTCCATCGAGTTACAGTGCAAAAACAACGTGTAACTCTAAACTCCAACAAGACTGATGCGTTTGCCAGTCAAGTTTATGGTTTTGAGTTTGCATAGAATTTATTTACCTGACGAGGACTTGGCCCGGTGGTGCTGCTTTGGCGCTAGTCTGGAGGGAGGAGCCATGTGGTTGAAGGGGGGGGATACTTCTGGGAGGTCTCGCCTTAGACTGAGGTAAATGTCCGGCTCAGAGAACAGCGTCTGGATCAGAGCCAAGTCCAGACCGGAGACACACTGACCATTTAGGACCAGGATTTCATCACCCGGGCGCAGACCTGAGGAGCAATAGAGTTAAGAATATAAAAGGAAATAGAGGAGATGCAACAAATATAAGAGCTATTTCACTGTACATTATTCAGTACTGCAAAATTGTGTCACGCCGCAGCATATTTAGATTACAATCAGTCAAATTGTGGGACCAATGTAATTTGTTGTAATGTATTGTTTCTAAAATATTTTATAGTCTCAATGGATTTTTTTCTTTATTTAGCCTTCTCTTTGACACATTTAACTAACCTCTTTACAATGTTTAACCAATAAGTTGCTATGATTCACACTTGTAAGTATAAGTACCATTTACCACTAGAGTACAGTAATAGATTATGAAGGGTTTTAATGTACATTGTAATTTATGTGGGATGTGGACCTCTATTCCCCAGGACTATTTAGTCGAGAGTATCTACTGCAATTCTGGTGGAAATGTGCCATTCAGTCTGACAATGGACATGTACAGTAGCATCATATCTCCTGGGCAGCTATCGAGAAATACAATTCACAGCACAACGGACAGTTAAGCACCTTGACGATAGGCCAGCCCATCCAAAGGCACCTCACTGACAAAGATCCTGCTGTTCTTCTGCCCATCTATGTGCCCTGTAACTGCAAAACCTGTCAGGAGACGAAGCGGAAGTTATTAAATATGTGCATTATTTAACATATGGCAAGAACAAAAGATTGAGATTAACGCTGACTCACCGAAATCCGCTGCGCTGCTCGGTTTGCTCATGTGCAGAGTAAACACATTAATAGGGACCACCTCTAGCTGATCACTGACCTACGACCAGAGTTAAACAAATCAGCAAAAATGCATTGACTCCACATAATAGAGTGTATCCTTCATATTTGAACCCTTACCAGGTCATAAAGGATCTCGTCATGTGACACAGTCCTGACCTCCACTTCCTGTCCTGCTGTCCTATGTAGGCGTAAGCAGTGCAGACTCTGGTCCAGCTGTTTTACCTATCAACACACAAGCACAGTATTCAGAGCCGTACATGTAGTGACAATTTTACCTCCATATTTCACACCGCGGTTCCTCGCACAACAGCTGCAGTGTGGCTGAAGTGTGAATTATTCAGGCCTTACACTTTTGTGATGAGAAATTTGCAGTAAACAAAATGGCTTCACCCTAAGGGACAGTAGCGCGTGTTTGTGTGTCTGTAAAAGTCAGTCAGACAATGGGTGAATAGATGTGTTACGCAGAACCCTTGGGAAGAGAATCAGCAGAATAGTTGCTATGGGAAATCCAGTATTCAAATGGGGACAGTGGTTAGTAAACAAATGTGTGGGTAAGGGGCATTGCACTCTGGTCCAACATACTGAATTGGATTTTCAGTAGTTAAAAGTTAAAAGACAACAATAAAAATGTTGATATCTTGGCCCTGGAAATTATTTTGACTGGAATGTTCCACAATATAACTATTAGACTTATTATAACAAGAAGCAGGAGACAACACAAGGACAATGGTGCACCCTTAATACTGGTGATTGCATTTACTATTACACCTACTATTACACATACTATTCACCCGCTATTCATGTTACTATAGCAACTGCTTCTGATACTGACCTATTATTATTCATTTTATTTACAAACATGTAGTACACCAATCTAGTGCACACTAGGGGTGTAATGGTACATGTATTCGTACCGAACCGTTTCAGTACTGGCCGTTCGGTTCGGTGCAGGGCTGAGCACGAGTGAGTTATTAGTGTGTGTGGTGCAATTAGTGTGTGCTTACATTCCCCCACTGCACGTACAGGTATATGGAAGACTCGGCTCTTTAATATTCACCAGGAAACTCGTCCGTGATTGTGGTGCTTAGTGAAGGCTCTTTAGAGCGCATTGAATTAAAGTGAGTGGGACTAGTTTGGAGCAAACCGTTCATCAGAGCAAAACTGTCTAACTCGGGTGTTGCTGGCAGCTGATCCCACGGCCCCGGGTGAGAGGAGCTGCGCACAGCCGCCCGCACCTCACTGCGACAAAGCGGCGAAGTGTGAGCGGCTGCGTGCTGCGTCCTGGTCCGAGCGATCAGATGCGCTATCCCAGTCCCCAGGTGCTCCAGGTGTGACCAGGACTAAACCAGGTCTAAACCAGGTCTAAACCAGGTATAAACCAGGTCTAAACCAGGTCTAAACAGGTCTGAACAGGTTTGAACCAGGTCTGAACCAGGTCTAACCCAGGTCTAGACCAGGTCTGAACCAGGTCTAACCCAGGCGTAGACCAGGTCTAAACAAGGTCTAAACTATTTTAATTATATAATATCATAATTATAACTTATTAGTATTACCAAGCAGTACTTTGCATCCATGTATTTATTTTATTTTCCTATTTGAATAATGTTAAAATAAATTGTTGGTTTAATAAAAACACAAATAAACAACAAGCAAATGGTTTTGTTCCCAAACTGTACCGAAAATGAACCGAACCATGACCTCAAAACCGAGGTACGTACCGAATCGTGATTTTTGTGTACCGTTACACCCCTAGAGCACACAGTAATTTGTATCATCCTGAAATGTGGAAGTCGATTGTGAATTCATAGTCTAGTATTTATTGAGGGATTTTTATTGCTAATGCAGTGCTTCTCTGTAAAGCACATTCCCCAGGATTTTTGTCTGAAATGTACAACTACTTTGGTGTAAATGTGAGAGCTTCTTTGCAAACCAACCTTGCATGCCACAGAAAGAAGGTCAGCTGCTGTCTGGTCTCTCCTTACTGGAATCTGTACTGTCAAACTGTCTGGCATGTAGACACACATGACCATATCTGCCTCGCTGTCCCATACTCCACCTTCAGGGGGCGACACTGAGTAAATGCTGCTCAGGACGTCCAGCCTCTGGAGAGAACAACATAAATAAGATGGTGAAAGGGGGGCAGAAGAAGGAGGAAGTAAACAGAGAGTGGGAAGGGCCTAGAGGAGTGAATGTGGCAGACGCTGAGTTATGGCCCACAAATCAATACAGTTCCATTAGTGTAAATGAATGGCCATGGATCAAACAACCAAGCAGAAATGTCATAGAATTAGACTTTCAGGGATTCATCTGACAGCTCAGACTGCAGTTTCTTCAAATAATAGTCCTCATAATGACCATGTACACATGTCTAGACGTCTCAATGATATCGGCATACTCAATACCCAAAGCCACAAGCAATTATATGCACACGTGATGCAATACATAGGGGCCAGTCTATTTCAAAGCAAAGCTTTAGAAGGTAATTATTTGTTGGTGGCAGTAACACTGAGGTTTTGGACTGAGTATTAAAAGAAGGGGTGCTCAGTGTTTGGGGAGTTTGGGGTTTTGGTTGCGACTTCGTGTCTCTGGTGGGGAAAGACCACAATTATCAAGGCTGAGGGGAACAGGGCTACACTCTGACCAAACCAAGACCACCAGATCTCCAGTGAATCAGCAAGTCTGACCATGTAAACTTTTGGAGACATAGGAAACAAGAGATGAGCAGACAGAGCACAACTGGGTGGTTGTAATCAGGTTGGGTGGGCTGACAAATGTATGTCAAAAATTATAATATTATCAAATTTAGAGTTAGTGTAGAGAACTACAAACTAGCACCTCTAGTAAGGTTCCATACTAAAGATGTCATTTGTGTATAAAAATCACCAGCCAAAACAACCCTTCCACTAATCACTTTTAGTGGAATATATTAAAGGTGCACTATATTTTTCTGGTGAAAGGTCCACCACCTGATTGTGTCCACGGAGATGTCATTAAGGTCTTTGCCTTGAATGTTCCACATTATGGCATTAGGTAAACTCCTTGATGACAAGCAAGTGTCAGAACCCACTCCTGAAAAGTTACGCCTTTAAAGCATACAGCGTCTTAGTAACACATACATTACAAGCAAACATATATGTCTTATATTATTAAGCAGTATTCAACCTCCTCTGCACAATAATAGAAACAGAATGTAGCACAGAAGGGTTAGTTCTGGCACTTGCTCCCTCAGTATCCAGGAGAGTCTCTGGACATTGTGTGTATTGATGGGCAGTGGAGAGTAGAGAGGGGTGGCGACACAGACAGAAGATCAGAATGTCGGAGATCACAGTACCACAGTAATTCTTAAAGGAGTGAAAGGGAAAGCAGGTGAAGTGAGTGTGATTTCATTCCTGGAGCCTCTGATGAGAATGCTCGGGGCTGTGTAGCAGACAGACTTGGGGCTTTTGTGTCCAAGAAAAGAGCAATCCTGAAAAACCTGCAGTGGATTAATGTAAGATCCAGGCCTCCTGTTCTTACAACTGTCAGGCCTCTGGGATTGTGGGATACACTAAACACACAGTTGGCCAGTTAATTCTTGGCCCAGATGTCGCTAAAGCAAAGCACAAGATGACATCATTATTAAAGGCTGATAAAGTAGGATTTTGTAAACAAAGTTGGCCATGGTAACCTCTTAGGATTTATAGACTGTGACTTACAAATATGACATTTGGTTTTAAAGTTGTAATAACTCAAAATCTTTCATGCACACACCCGCTTACCACTTATGTATTTTTTTTCTTTTTAGTTTAAAATGGAACCTGAACTCCATGGAAATTCCAAAAGCTGACTATCTAAAATTAGTCTTTTTCCTTTTATGGTTCTTGTGGGAGACAGTCTTAAAGTGTTTCTAATGTGTTACTATTTATCAAGGCACTTTTGCTTAGTTTTTTATGATCTAGATATTTTAACGTCTAGTTCTCACAAAGCTCTTGTTATAATAAATGAAAGAAGGCCATGTTTTCCTCATCAACAAAGTAGAAATCAAAAAAGGTTAGTAGGTTATTTCCTTTCAAACTAAGAAAAGTATTTTTGTTTGTAAAAAGCCAGCTTACAACAAAGCTTATTCATAATAGATCCTATGGTGTAAGAAACCGCCATAGTCCCTGGAGGACAATGTAAACCCGCCAGAAGCAGCATATGGCATGTATGAGCTGTTAATAGGGACACTTATGGCATATATAGTGCATGCAAACAACCCCTTCACTTGACTTCACTTCAAGAGGATTACTAGAAAATGATGGTGTTAATGGTGTATTTGAGGGGATCTGGGACCAAAGTAGGACAACAGACAAAGTCATCAGGACTGATAGAAGGAACTGTATGGGTCGACAAAAATCAATCGCACCACACTGGCCCCTCTGTCTCTCTCCACTTCCCACCCTGAACAATCTTAATCCTCACTAAATCAAAATGGATTCTGTTGACGCACTGTTTTTCTCACATTCACAGAGGGACAAAACTAAAGACCATGATTCAACCACAAGCAGTCAGCCACCATTAAGGCCATAGTAACGTGTTAACCCAATGAAAGGCAGTACTGTGCCAAAAAACTAGACTGCACTATATTCACCCACAAGGCTGCCTTTTCACAGTAGCCACAGTAACCACTAACTTTTGTGTGAATTATATCATCTGGTGGGGAAGTGGTAATCTGTTGTATCATTGTTTTTTTTTTGTTTTTTTTTAAATATTTGATCTATGTAAATAACAAAAACACTAAGACTATCCAAAAAGTTATGGTTAAAAACAGTTAACATTTTAAACATTTTTGGTCATTTATACATGAGTGCTATGTGGGAAATGCCATATTACACTGTTTTCTGATCCATGTTATAATGTTTTTCCCTCCAGGTATGTTTTCCCAGAAACATACCTGGAGTTGTGTCTTGTTTCATTCACACATGTTTTAACACACAAACCCTGCAATTTTAATTTTTCTGAAATTCTAAATGATTTATATTTATAAAATGAGATTCTGTTCCACCTTGTGGAAATGCACGGGTGTTTTCACTAGAATCATCTGAATCATTTCAGCCCTTGCACTGTCAATTTCAACTGAACAAAAGGTAAAGGCTAGCTGTTCCAAGTGTGTTTTTGATGACAACATTCTAACATGGTTTAAACCTCACTAGAAGCACTCATTACACTGTTTTGCAATGACTGACAACCAAACCAAGAAAATGCCACATGGAGCATCCGGGCTATTCACACCATGTCTAAACTATTTAAGCAATCTCTATCACAGTAAAATTCTTGTCAGATTCCCACTCTTGTACCTACAACTCGGCATAAAAGGATTTTCTTGCAGTCATACTGTACTAGTAATACATGTACATCTTTATAGGTCACTATCAAAGAATCAAAGCAGCAGAGGTCATATAGCTCTACTCCATGTTAAAAACCATAATTCAATACAAACAATTCTGACACTAGATTGAATTGACAGATGTTAGAGGAATTTCCAGACGTATCATGCATTGGCACAGTTGTTATGGCTCACCTCTGAGCTTCTTGGCGGGAGGTTGTACGGTTGACCCACGCAGTCGCCATCAAAGATCTGGAAGGAATAAAAAGACGTTCAGAAGAGCAGACTACCAGACACAGGGGCACCATCCTAATTGACTCATAAGTGATTTGGGTTGCTAACAGTATTGGACGCATGTGGTACGATTATGTGGCTAATTAAAAAGTACGTGTGGTGACTCAGTGCTTTGATACTGCTTTAGAGACTCAAATAGTGGCAGGCTGCTCTGTCAGTAAGGATACTGGGATTTTTTTTTTTTTTTTTAATCAAAAAGTATTTCTCAGCAACCCTATTTTCCAGTTCTATGGGGCAGAACCGGTGGGAAGATTTTAGCATACAAGCATGCAAATAGTCAAAATAATAATAACAACAAACAGAAAAACATGAAAGCTATGCCAACCAACTGAAAAAATTCTGGTTGGCTAATAGTGCAAAAAGTCAATTCAAAATATGAAATAATATGTTTTTCATCACTTTTTGCATGCCCTAATCTAAGACAATCAAAGCTATATCGGGCATTCCAGTTTTATTTCTGCACAAAGAGGCGGACAGATGGTTATGATGTGAAAATCACTACAATTTCTCCATCTCCACCGGTGTGTGTTGGAAATCCTTCCTCTTTTTGCTCCATTTGATCTCCTCCGGTCTCCTCCGAGTGATTGAAAGGTGTGTCGTGGTGCTGTGTGTGCGTGCTCGGGGCTAAGCCTGGCTGCTTGTAGGTGACTGTGAGGGCTTTAACAAGTCTATAACACAGCGGTGACAGCCAGCCATCCGTTATTTGGCTGGTGCAACTGCTGCGCGCACTCAGACAGGGAATTTTGCCGGGGATATTTTGTCATTGGGCAAAAGAGGCATCATCAGTGACAAGTTGAAGTCAAAGTCTTATTGCTGTAAACATTCCCTAGAGCTGAATGGTTGGTGAGCTACAGTGAGGAAGGGGTGAATGGAGGATAACAACTTAACTATATCTGCCTTAAGTATCTGCCAGTATGGATAACCACTACGTATATCTCAAGTGCACACAAACCCCACTTTGAACTCTCCCAGAACATTACTTCTTATTCTTTTATACACTCCAAAGCTAAGTTTAGACAGACTTAATAAAATGGAGATGACATGGCGATCTGTTAGTTCAAGCTTAAATGCCAGGAAAGCCCATTGTGCTACAAATACATAACTGACTCCTGGTGACTGGTTAATATATTTATTATGCACTATTACTTATTTTTTTCTTATTCACATTTCTTATTCTATCAACTAAAATCACATTTTGATAAATCTACAGACATAGACATTACTAATTGTTGATTTTGTTCCCTTATGACTGAAGTTGTTTGTATCTAGTTGTTTGATATGTGACCATTCCTTAAAATATGTATAAAATGTCTTAAAATTACTAATGTAGTTTTATGCTTTTTCATATTAAAAAAACAAATAAAATAAATAAATCTCTTATAGTTCAAAGTTATATATGATGAGATATGATACATTACATTTCAAGCTAAAATTTAGAATTTTATACTTTCATACTGTACAAACCATGACCAATTACAGATCGACAAACTGAGTTTAATCTAGGGGTAGGTACCGTTAAACCACTAACCCTTAAATCAGGCAGAAAAACCAACATACCAAAGCATGGGATCAAACTAACTAAGGATCTGGATAGGATTACTTCTGCGTTTTCTCAAGTATACACAAACCCTGCTCTGACCCCGCAGTAACTCTCTCTCACCAGCACTTGCACATTTATAGCATTTCTGTAAACGTACACTAAATTTAGCGTGCATTACCAACGCTCACACAAATCCTCACATCTCCCTGGCCTACTTCCCACAGAGCCTGCTACTCACTGTTTACACCCAACCCCGGACAGGAAGAGAAGACAGAGGAAAAAGATGGCTGACTTTAGGGCTAGGGCTGTCAGAAACACGTTTGCAGGGCTAAATGGGATTTAGGTTCCGTCAACAGAGATGAGTCAGTATGGAAATTGTGGTACAAAGGCTGCAGGCTAGCTCTCTGATGTTTAGAGATTGAAGGAAAGAGTAGTAAAAGGAGGCTAAGGAAAATTCAGATTACATAGTGTTTAGGTTAGGAGAGAGAGATAAAGTGACAGTGGATCTAAGAAGGAAACAAAATAAGTCTCAACCCAGTAGTCATGGCTGGGAGAAGTACTTTGAAGCTGTAAATGTTAAAACAGGCTTGAAATGAGGAGTGGGCAATATGAAAAAACGTAAATCATGTTTGTTTTTTGTATTGATAACTTTTTTTCTTATTTGAAGCTCATGAAAATAACTTTCAATATGAATTTTATAAACCAAAAACATGCACAATGGGTAGAATCCTCCTGCTAAGGTAGTCCTGACCAAGCCTTGCTCAAGATCTGGAGATGCGTCCCCCGGTGCTATACTGTGAGGGCCACTGCACCTGACAGGCTGGAGGATCAAATACAAAGTGCAATGTGAATAAAGCGTACCATAATCTTAAACAAAACAGGCTTTTAATTAGTGCCATTTCACACAAAGAAAAGAACTCAATTAATCCAAAATAACTTCACATAACTGCCTATTCCAGTCTGTTGCAAATATAATAAGACAGATCAAAATCCCACCACCCACAGCGATGAAGACTTACAGTGCCTTACGTCACGTTATAAAAAAATAGTCAGACGTTAAAATAGTCACATAACAGGAAAGACCTCCCATATTACTGAGACACTGAAAGAAGCCTTTGAGGTGAAGATGACCTGAGAGAAAAAAGGAAGCTTTTTAATATTTAGCATCTTTACACCAGCCATCTGCTGGAGTCTGTGTGAGCGTGGAAAGACGAAAAGAAAGGGAGAGAGGGAAATAGAGGGAGAGAGAAAGGAGAATGCCTTTCACCACATATGGCCTTTAATAATTCATATTTGTGCTAACAGCGCCACCTCAGCCTTCTGCTCTGCAAATCACAACTGGGCTTCATTAGAACTGGCTGGGCTGGCAGGAGTTCCCTTGTAGAAAAATAACAACACACAAGATAACACATTTTCTGACAAGCAGCAGTATCAAAGCAGGGTGGTCTTAGTTTAATGGATGAGCAGAGAAAATCGGGACACTTATAGGCAGTTTGATGTCACTTAGCAAGGAGCCCGATTAGCATTCAACAATGCTAACCTGCAAACTACACCACATCATAGCTAATGAAAAGATAATGTTTTTCCCAGGGCCCCTTCCCTTCAAGAATTGCATTTCCTGCTTCTCAAAATAGACCACCAGCGTTCTGTGCAGTGTGCCCACAGGGTGCATGAGTGGTGGATTCCCGTATCAATAAATAGAAAGTCTAATTACTAACCTGGGAGAGAATTCCAGCCCCCTTGCCCCAAAGCACCTGGGTAAAGAATGCTCCCCCTGCGCTTTCAATGATGGGAGGTTTGCTCTGCAGCTTCACTGGGGCTTCAGAGTTTGTGTACTTCTAATTAATAAACTCTGCTTTGGGGGGGACTGTAAGTCAAAGCTGCTTTCTCTTAACAGTGCTTGCTCAGGCAAAGTAAAGTGAGTATTAAATGTTTTCTGGTTGTTTATTTAACAAATAAGCACGCAGGGGCTAAGTATAAGACCCTGTATAATGTTAGGCAGAGTGTGGATATGGTTTTGAGCTGCTCAACACATGTACAGAACGATCCTGTATTAAGCACTGGGATAATCCAGACCACCTGAGGAGTTTTATAACTAAGAGTTTCAGAGAAGATTATTCTGTCACTTTACAAGCTAAATTATGCTGAAAGGAAAAAAAACTCACACAACTTCTTGGTTTAAATAATGAATAATTGGATGTAACATATCATAGCATGCTGTTTTATGTGAATAACTACTACTACCACTTTTAAAGTTTTAGGCAGACATTGCAAAATATGAGCAAAATCATACTTGAGTTTGCAATATTGATTAATATCAAAACAAAATGCAAGACAACAGTGACAAAACAATGCAACTATCTAAGTTCTATCTTCATCAAGATGTTTAAATGATCTGCTTTAAGTGCTACTACTTACCCTCTCACTGTTGCAAACTCAGGTACTATTATTTTTAATTTGAAGTGAGTGCTCTATACAATATACTCTATCCAAAGGCAGTGTTAAAAGGTGCAGCACATTGTTCCAGCCTATTCATCTTTATCAAAATTACACACATGGAATCTGCAGGTGTGATATGTGATTATGCCTTTTGAATATAATGAACACTCTGCTGGGTTTGTTGACGTCCACGGTGCATTCAAAGACCCATTATTTTCTGTGTGTACCTGTGATGCAGACGGCCTCTTCTCTCTCCCTCTTCTCGTCAGGTTGTCCAAGCCTTTGAGGGACGAGAACAGACCTCTCTTTCGCTGTTTGCAGGTGAGGGACAGTGAACGCCTTCTCAGAGTGGCCTCATCACGCGAACAAATCTGGACATGTACACACAGTTATCAGCAACGATAACCATTTCTCACTCAAATGTCCTTTTATCATTTCAATACAAAAAGCTTTCCTTTATTTTCTTACATAGCCCTGGGCGAGTAACAGGCGGACTGGAAAAAGGCAATTATTTCCATGGATAACATTACAGACATCCTCCCATATCCATTGTCACTGTGCAAGTATTGTTTCAACCACTACATGCTGGTCTCCATAGCAATGTTATTTTCTTTGCCTAGAATATTCCAGATGATGGTATTCAACTTCTCCACTAACACAAACAGATGGTGAACCTTAGAAAAGTTGCATTATGGAACTTTAAATTGAGATTAATGTTTGCTATTCCTGCTATTGCCAGTTACACCTATGACTTTGACTTCTGCTACAATACTAAAGAAAGAAAAATACTCAAAATGTATATATGTTCCTTACCAATGCATGGAATGACGACACAGAGAAGATTCCCAGGCGGGCTAGCGTGGTTTTGGTAGGTCGACTCGCTGTGGCCAGCAGACTCTTAGGATTGGGCAGCTCTCCGCCTTGAAGACTGGCCAGGTAGCAACGCATTCTGAACAAGTCCATGTTGAACCTCTCCAAGTTCTGTTCCCACTGCTGAATCTGTAAAAAGTTTTAAATCTAAATTAGTGTACATTTTAGGGACAAAGCTGAATTGCCAACCCAGGGTCAGTAAAACTAGTTTAACTGCTTGCAGATGTTGGGAGGAGGTGCAAATAGGCTGATAGCACAAATGACTGCATATCTGACTTCATGCATTGTAAATCCCTGGATTTACTTTATGTACATTCAGAAAGCAAAGTGACACTGTCCAGACCACTTTTAAAAACACTCCTCACACACAATTTATAGCGTCCTTCGTCCTCTTGCTCTTTGCATATGTAAGCTTTAGAAAGTGCTTAGTCGCTTGGCTGGAGACTGCTTTTAATGGGAACACTTTTACTTAAACAGTTCGCCATAACAACTGGGTTTAATGGCTTGAGTTCATTTACAATAGTGCACCTTGTGGAGTTGTCCTATTACAGTTCACCCTGATGGAATTCCTTAGCATTGCACAGTACGGTAATGGCCCAGGCGGTGCTTTGTGGACCTTTAGCTTTTTAAACATCGTAAACAAAAAATTCGCACACAAATCACCATGGAAGCGTGTAAAACTGTGTGCAATGTGCCATGAAAGGGCTCGTATATCAACACAGGTGGACTAACAGACCTTGAGTCAATGACATTTAAAGCATGGACATTTTTGAGGTCATCTTGGGCATGGTATGTAAGTCATTCACATAAAAAAGGAAAATTGGCCATAACTATGATGTGGGAAAGAATGATACAATAGATGGTTTTCAGGGTATTTTTTGCAGTTTTGTTGAAATGAATTGAAAAAGACAGGGAGAATGGTGTTCTCTCAAAACCACCAGTGTGCTACTACGACTAATACTACATATATTATTTGATGGCTACACAAATAATTACTACAGGTACTTGTGTTATTTTTACTAATTTTACTTCCAGTTACCGTCATTACTTTAAATGACAACATCAGCTGTTACCTTGAAAACTACTGCTTCATGATATCACAAGGTGGAACAGAGCGTTTTGGTCTTTGGAGACAGACTAATAATAAAGGATTACTCAAAAACATGTATGAATGAAATAAACTCAACTCTGGGGATGTGTTTGAGGAGGTAACAGCATTATAACGTGGCAAAAAGGCTAACAAGAGTCAATTTTCGTAATATAGGTCCTTTAAAATGACTTAAAATCTCAAATGCCTCAAACTGTCACAAAATCACACTTCAACAAACAAATATTGGCAGCTTTATTCGGAGTGGTTCAAAAATAGCTGCAAGCAAGAAACTTAATAGGAACATGTATTTCAGCAGGCATCTTTGTTGTCCCTTCAAAATGCTGATGCAGTCAGTGTTTGTGGACCGCCTTCTGAGACTGGACCGAATCAGTGCTTTTAGACAAACAACACCATCACTTAAAAACAAGATCCCATCTGGACTGCATGCACAACTTATTTGCATGCATTTCAGAGTCATTAACCCTGGCACAAATGAGCAATCCTTGTAAGTGATGCTCATCTTTTCTTATTTGACATCTGTTGTCTTAATAGGTCTTAATGCAAAGTAGGCCCTCCAATGCAACTTGATCATAGTGCGAGTGTGTTTAAGGGGGGCACGTAGGGGCATCAAAGGACATTTTCTGGCACAGACATGGGTGGGGGGGTGTGCATGGATACATCAAAGTTTAGTCGTAGTTGATCCACAGAAAAACCTTAGATCTACCATCAACCTCGAGGCTCTTTTCTCCCCATGCACCATCCTGACCCTGTGATTGAGGTGGCATCCCAGGGTAATTGGAAGCAGACACATTGCATACTGGTCGTCTAAGAGTCTATAAGCCCAGTGACAAGCCCATTGGTCAACAGTAGTGCAGGACTGACTGCTTCCATTTATGGCGGTAGCATGGAGGAATTTGTCTATAGAGAGATCTGCAGCAGGAAAGTCTGAAAGGAAATTGGACGCAAGAGAAATTCTGTCACTAGTGCAAGAAGGAGCATTCACAAAGAATAGAGCACAGCTAAAGCTATGACCCTTCCTTACAATGCTAATTATGTTGTTTTGGGTTTTTTTGTTTTTTTGTTTT